>JAVQIZ010138182.1:0-52565 GCA_036023535.2 Galaxias brevipinnis | reverse complement strand
ATATATATATATATATATATATATATATATATAGCTACATAAAAAATAAAGCATATATGGTTTTAAATACATACAATACATGCCTGTGACTGAATTGAAATTATGACTGCATTGCTTTCGTACAGTGTAATTTTTTATGACATAAAACAATAAGCCAAATCACTTGATTGGGAGTATGTCATAACCTGATTGTTCTTGTATGACTGAATGAAGTCTGTGTTTTCTAAATATACTTTTTTGGCGGAATAGGGGAGACTTATTTCTCCTTTTTGCTATAACTAGCTCTAAGCATATTTAGCGGTCACTAAACCAGCAAAGAGGATTACTCTGGATCACTTTGGACTGTCATTTGAGGGTAAAGGACCAATCCAGCAATTAGGCAGAGCTTATGACAGATTAGCTTTTGAGATCGCCACCTAGAACAGAGGCATCAAATTTTCCAATCAAGAATCATCCAACCTTTAGCATAGCAGGAGTTCTGTCTCAGGAATAACAACGGGAATGTATGTACGACAATGTCCTTTCAAAAGGCAGTACAGTACACTGAAGTGCTAGTGGTGGGGTTGGAAAGGGAAAAGGAATATACTGGCATTCCTGATACATGAACCTAGTCTGTTCATACCCTGTATGAAGCACGGTAACAGTAACCATGTAGAACATTTACACACCACTAATCTTGTCTACAAATAAACCAGGGCCAAAAATAAAAAAAAGGGTTTAATTGTGTTGTGTTGGATATGAAGTGGAGAAAAATGTATGTTGCCTATCACTATAGACAATTCACAGTATGATGAAGTACATAGTTGCTGGTTTTTCACACACCTACTGTGTCCTTGACATGTGAACATTATCAGCAGAAGTAGTATTTAGCTCCCCCCGCAATCTAACGATGGTGTTAATATTCAAAGCCGATGCATCCGCTGTGTGAAAGAAACATTTGTCGCCTACAGGCATCATGCCATGTACCATGCGATCACTACAGAATGCAAAGGCACAAGGGTTTGTTTAAAAATGCATTTGTTTTTTCTAAACCATCCAGGGTTTCTAAAATGCACACCTCAGACTCGACACTTATTGAGGGGGGGATTTTAAATGTAGTTTGACACTAAATCATAGAATCCGCAAGTATGTTTCAATTACTAGGCTTGAGTAATGAAAGTAGAGCTAATCATCAGCGTGTTGTTAATTGGGCTTTGTTGTTCATTTCATTGTATGAACACCTCCATCCCCTCCTTCTCATTATGCTCAGAATAATAGCCTGTATGCTGATAGGTGAAAAGAATATCCTTACGGGATGCTGAACACAATCTACAGGAGCCTTTGTAATGATCTTCAGGAGGGCTGTAAAACAACACACTGTAATTTACAACAGTTTTGTATGACTGCACTGGGTAGCAGTGGGAGGGTGTTCAGAATGTACCTATAGCCCTGCTCATTTGAAGATGCGTTACGCAGGACTCACTGGAACAATGCACTCAGAAGGTGAGTCGAAAATCCGAAAGAAAAATGTTTAATCTGAAATGTAACAAAATCGATAAACTAAAAAGGGTACAATTAAGGTGTAATCACATTTGATTGTAATTGTTCTTTTGTTGACAAAATGTGAAAAAAATGATATTCTATGTCTAGATTGATTCCACAGTCAGGCAATGGGTTTATATAATGTCTTTACATTATGCATTCAGGAGGTCTGAATACTGTAATACAGGGCACATCAACAATAGAAAATGATTGTGCCAAACGAGCATGATTTAATTATGTATAAATAGCTGGTGGCGGTTTGACTGTGTTGGCTTTTTTTCACCGACTTGTGACCCTAGTGCTAGCGAAAACTCTCGCTTTGGCCCATGTTAGCCCTAGAGAGGGATCAAACCCAGGTCCTGCACTGGTTAGTGCCAGATGCATAGTCCTAAACCCTTCAGCAGTCCAAAAAGTTACCTACTCCAATGATCCAATTGATCATACAGTCGAGTTAGGGAGTTTACATTTATATTCACAAGATAGTGCTATGGGTTTCCATCACAAAAACCTATGACCACTAGGAAGTGGTTTAAACTGACTCCCTTATTCGTCGCTTTAAAACCAATGATGATAACAAACCAATATGTCACATACATAATTTACCATGGAAACCTCCCCATTAATAGGCCACATTCAAGTTTCCGATTGAAAACTTTGGGATAGAATCCGAAGTTTCAGCAGCGGGCTGCTCGGTTAACAGCTGTCTTGGGAGGAGTGCCGCTCAGCTCCTATTGCATTGGACTTCTGATTGCAGGGATTAATTAACTCTGCAGTCCTGACAAGTGTCTCCGAAGAGTGCTCCCAATTTTTATGTGGGAGTTCTTGACAGACAGATCTACTGGAGCGTAATTGGTTTGGGCAAGATTGCCTATTAGAGATCTTTTTGATTGACACCAAGCAACAAAGTGAACCAGATCAACATATCCTGCTATTTCTGCCTGCTAAAGGCCAAGTCAAAGCAACCGCTCCTTCTGTTGGACAATTGCTAAGCCCATTTTAATCTTCTTCATCTGGATAGTCTGTGTAAAGGGGTCTTTAGTCTTATTCTAATGAGGTGTCAAGTATAGATCCATGTCAATATCCCCACACCCCTCCATCACCAGCAGCTTGTAGGTAGTGTCGGTTGTCATGCGTAAATCAGGATTTAAGATGTGTTGTTCAATTTGATTCAATCGTTCAACTTTGAAGTCATCAAACAAAAAAAGAAGAAGTTATTTGTACTGTAATTCTTAAAGTTTGGGCTGCACTGTTGAAGGACATGTCTGACAGTGTGTGTCTTTGCGATGGTCAGTGAGCAGACAGGACTGCCAGGGCTTCCCTGGGGGCTGCCACTCTCTCTCTCTCTCCTCTGCTGTGCTGTGTGTGGGTCTGTGGAGAGGATTAGGCACACGGGCGACGCCTCTCTGCGCACCTCCTCTGGGACGCAGGCCTGTGAACAGCCTGTCACAAGCGCTGAGCACACACACACCAACGGCGTGCTCCGTTCCCTTTACTCTGGGAGAGCCTTTAATGAATGCATGCATCTCATTCGTTGGCGTCGAAGACGGTGCCAACATCAAAGGTGGATGTTTTTAAAGAGCTAAAAGATCATTCTTATCTGACCGAAAACTTACAAACGTGTATGGTATATTGAGGTTGTTTTGGCCTAAGAGGGAAAAGACACCATAACACTGAATTCAGCAACATGGCTTTACCTGACAAATTGATTTACCAGAACATGTAGGTGTATGTGTACTGTCACTATCAGTTTAAGCTTTCTTTCAGAGACACAGTTTTGATTGGGGAAAAGAAAAAAAAGGTCTGGTCTAAATTGACAAGTGAATAAATTGCTTTAAAACCATTGAACAGCCAACTATCAGACAGAATCCAATAAGTAACTGTCCCCAAACCCCCACCTCACACCCATTGAGGGCCCAATTAGAGTAGCCTCAGTGACAGGTCCTGTATTACTGGCCTCCAAAGGCCAAAGACATCCCCTAAACTCTTATTTATCTTTTTTGGTTGATTGCAGCTTCCCTAACACCATTATAAATAGCCTTTGATGTACCATTAACAAGTAACAAAACAACATAAGCTGTTTGGCCAATATATGTTCAATTAGGATTATCCAGAAGAAACAATTTGCTGTGAGTTTGTTGTACAAATCTTTGCGAAGCTTTTTGACTGCACAAACTTCCATAAGGGTTCAAATTTGCAATTAACTTAAGTGACAGCTAGGAGAACAATGCACCTTGCCAGGTCAGCCTCCCCTAAAGCTGTTCCATTATTTTAACAAGCGCAACACCATATTGTATGTTAATGGAGATCCTCCCAGTCCTCTGGAACGTCTCTGACTATCTCCTGTTTTCTGATTATCAGGCAAAACCATTTGAATTAGAAGGACTGTTTATTATTAGCATGCACGATATGTTGCCTCTGTAAAACGATGGTCTGTTCTTCTGGTAGCGTTGTACCCTCAACTCCCCTCTTGCCTCCCTTTAAACATCCACAATACACTCATTATTCCTTAAATTACTTTTCATATTCATGGGATGCAACCTAACTATGATTATTGATTCGTTTTATTAGTTTTATTTACGTGTATCTGGAAATTTGAATAATACATTCAAAATATTAAAGACATTGCAGAATTTTTAGTGAACAACATTCTCGTTGTAGCTTGCTTAATTGGTACGAGGAGAGGCGGAGTTGTTTGCGGTGTGAAAGACGATTGCATGTTTTTAACCTGTAGAATGAATAAAGACACATTAATGTCTACCTTTTCAAACTAACTGTAAGCAATTTCTTCACCCTGAAAGAACTTTAAACTTCATGACATAACTGCATAGTCCCAGTCAAGCTGTTTCACACTCCTATTCTCCTTTTGCTAATAGGGTTTCAGTGAGTGTGGGGGCTGAGCAGCTCTGCTCACCCACAGTGGGAAGAAAGGAGGAGGGAAGGTTCTTTATTGAAGCTGCTCAGTATGAGCAGGAGATGCAACATTAATGGACAGCATTTATGCCAAACTACAAAGATCCTGCTGCTCTGCTTTAACTATCATGAGCATTTTGGATATATTTAGAACTGACACATCTGACACAAACAAGTAAATTATTTGTTCAAGGTGAAAACAAATTGGCGGCAGTATGCATTATCACCAACTTGTGTTATTTTGGGCGTCATAAACCCAACAGAATGAATGGTTAATGACTGGTATGACGTGTGTATGATGTGTGGCTGTGATGATGGAATTTGGCCTGTATAGCTCATAGTTGTTGCGGCAGACAAGAGGCTGACATGGGGCGTTAGAAACCGGCTCTAGATGCTAGGAGGGTGCCTGCTACTCAGCCACGAATCATCTGAGTGCTCTAGCTTGTGTTTAGATTAGGGCTTTTCTCTTGCTCTGTGAGGAACCTGTGCAACTGTTTCACCTCCAACGTTTCCTTTCCCATATATCAAAAGGAGAAATGTCTCTGTGATGAATCTATGCAGTACAGCAGCAAGCAAATAAACAAAAGGGACGTTTAAGCCTCCTTTTAAGGTTTGTGGAGCGACATCGTTCTTCATACTAACTCAAAGTCACAAGCATTTTTCTTTCCATCGTCTGCAATTTAAGAGTACTTTTCATTACTACAATTGCATAGTAGCTTGCAGCTTGGCTGTCAAGGAACAAAACCCTATCTGCCAACTAACCAACCACCCTCACAGTGAAACATACAGTATTTCTTAGTGGATTTTTTCCAAATGTCTCAGAGAATCCTGTCAACTGCACAGAAGCACAAAACTTCTAACTTTGGACATGATATATGGAATTGTAAAAATAAATGTGTCCTCAAATCACACTCAAAAAATAAACCTCAGTAAATTAGACCGTTTTCATTTCAACACATCCTAAAGAAAACTAGAGCTAATATTTCTGACAACATAATACGATTTTATTAGTTTTCTTCCATTTGCAGATAGAAGGTAATGTAAATTCTATTTAGTAATGTTGTATGACCAGAACTACAACATTTTGCTTAGGTCATATATTTAACAGAAGTCATGATATATAAAGAATTATCAAAAAAGATGAGCTAAAAATAGCTTAGACCATTTGTATTTCACCAAATGTTAGCTAAAAAAAAACATTAACAGGGAAAACCCTGTTAAAATCAGTCTCATGAGGACATCCTTGTGTTAACCTCAGTCCTTCAAGTACTTTCCATTTAGACAAGAAATAGATTCCCCTAATTGAACCTCCAGGCTTCAGTCAGCACCAATCAATACATTTTCTAAATGGGTAAACAGATCCTTGATACCTGTGGTAATTCTGTCTGATGTTGCAGTAAGGCGTAAAAATCACAAGTTACGGTAAAATTGGTCATTGAAGGGACTATTGTTAGATTGATATTTTTCTATCCCAAGTCTCATATTAATATTAACTGGTACGCAGTGTGTGCCTGAAAAACTTCAGTGACTAAGGTATCATGTCTAACTTAACCAGAAGTGTGCACAAACAATATTGTATTGAACAGCTGCTTCCCAAAACAACCCAGAAAATATCTCCCTCTCCCCACAAGCATTTCAAGCACCAAAAGCAGCTGGGAAACTGTTCTCAGACGTTCACATTATCCTAGGACAAACATCAGCTAATGAAATAAAGGCCTTAACAAGATGTTGAGAGGCCTCTGCTCTTCATACCGAGCAACCAGCATAGCTTTAGTTTTCCAAAGGATACATCCATGCCATTATGCTACACATATCTCTAAGCTAGTTACTTACTAATAGTTGCCGGTGTAAATCCTGTTTATGGGGATGACACTGTTTATCATCCTTTTTTATGGCATCTGCTGCTGATGTCTTTAAATTGCTCTCCTATCTTCAGCCGCTATGGGTGCATAAATACTGCAATCAAGAGGAGTCAATTACATCCCAGGGTTCTGTATCAATCAAGCCTTCACTCACCTGATTACTTTTGTGTTTATCCACTATGCTTTAAGATTTTCCATTCTGCACTTTGCAGATCTGAAAGAGTAATTTGGCACAATTGAGAAGCATTTGCATGCAGTTAGCTTTGTGCATTTGAAGATTAGATGTTGATGGATTTATTTGTAAATGTGTCCAAGTAAAAAAAAAAAAAGAAAAAAAAAAAAGAGTGGGACTGCACAGAGTGGTGCAGTCAGAAAATTTTTTTTATTTAGAATTACTTAAACATTTCTGAATAAGTGTTTGTTTTTACTTTGTGAAGTATTGTATCACAATGGTTCTGGAATTGAATGGCTTACAGGTTTGCAACCCTTAATACATTAAATTAATATGATTTTGTAATATGAAAGGCAACTACCTCTGGAAGAACTTTGTTCCCTATCTAGTACCTGCAAGACAATGTTTTCCACTAGACGAACATGGGGAACGTTTAAACTAACACAGTAGATTCAAGTTGATCAGACAAGACTATCAATTCATATTACTGTACAGAGATCCCATGTTACTGAAAAATAAAAATGTAAATGTCATAGCATAGTGTTTTTGAATTAAATATATTAACATTTAACATTTTGGTGCTCCACATACAACACAATACTGAGTAGGTCAGTATTGTTTACCTTCTGAACAGACGTAGGAGCTTAAGCACAGTTCTGATTAATTAGAAATATCTAATGTTAGGCACAAAGTAAACACATTATTTGTGAGTTCATGGCAGAGTAAACCATATTACAAGGATTGTCTCTTGAAATAACATAAAAGCTTCGTTAGAAAGAATAACCACAAACAGCACTCGTCAAAGCACATTTCCTAATGGCAACAGGACTATGACTCTACCCCAAACCTTAAAGAAAGAAATAACACCTTGTGATTTTACAGATGGTCCGCCAGCATTATAACGGAAGAGATTGATAGTGCCAAGGGAAATATACTCTGCTGTCCATGTATCCTTCTTTGATACATAGGTTCCATTTGAAATCTTTGTAGCGAACACAGAACACACCGCACTTGTTAATGCATTATTCTGCCAACTACAATAATATGCGAGGTGTGAAGAAGTCTGTACTAAGCCAGCAGCTTTTTTCTTGCACGGAGACGTCATTCAACACCTTATGTATATATATACCGTATATTTTCGGTTTATCAAATATTGAAAGGATCATTTCAGGTCTGTTTCCAATGTAGGTTCTTTATTCCCCTCTGATTTCCCACACATAGTTTCAACTGAACAGTGTTAAACTCACAAGTTACTTATAGGCCTACTCCTATCACAACTATGTACTTAATTATTACTTTGTATAGAAAAATATGTACTTATACAATGTGTACTTTGCAAGAAACATTGCAATTGAAATATGTTAATTAGCCTTAAAAAAATTCTAGGATTTTCAAGGATGGGACTATGCACACTGCAGGAATTGAACAGATCCCAGTCTGTGGTTGTTTTTACAACCCACGCAGGCAGAATCGTGGGAAATATGTGGGTGTGCTTCTGGTGATTATTGTGAGAAATTATAAATGGCAGTGCTGATACTCACACTTAAGACCTCTGTATATTGGTGGCACTGTAGCAAAACTCAATACATCCAAAACAAAAACCACTGGAGCATTACATTTCAAACAACTGTGCTAGATGGCCTATAGAGGCAGATGTAGCATTGATAGTCTTTGGGACACTATGGTACAGTAGAAATGGCACACTATGCTTTAATTTGACAATAAACTTGTGTTTATAAAGCATCATCCAAAACCACATGAAATAGTTCAAACATTTGACACTCAAGCAACAGCAAGTTTAGTCGGTTTTTACCCTTTTCACTTAAGCAGCTTTATCATTCATTACAAATACTTGCAAAAAAATTATTCCTCAAAAACAAACCAACAACCTACACATTTACAGAAAGCCTTCGGCTCCTGTGAATAACTAAATTCTAAATAAATACAACTAAATATTTTAGTTATAATACATATTAGTCAGGAAGTAGCCACATGCTGTAGCTACTAGAACATATGGTGGTAAATTATATTCTCTAGTGCTGGTGAAAAATAAATGAATAACACCATAAAATAGATAGGTAACATTTACATGCACACATCTGATTTAATAGCACAATGCTTTCCTTCTCAAATCCATGAATGAATGTTTGCTTACATATGAGCATGAAATGGGCAAGTTAGGAAAATAGACAAAGATTTTTTTCTCATCTTCATGTGACCTTCATGAAAATTGCATTTCTGGTTTTAGGAATGGGTTGCTGTCTTTACGGGATGATGGTTCCACACATAAATTATTGGTTTGCCCTCGGTGAAGTTGGTCAACTTGCCCTTTAATTTATTTGATGTAAATTGTTTATATTTTTATGAGGCAGCCTGGCCATAATATAATACCCTGATATTAAAAATAAGATTATAAAGCAGAATCTTTTAATGCATTTCATAAAGAGCTTAATGTATGCAGGTCAGGTGCTGACTAGTTAAAACTACTCTACCTTGTCTTACTATACTGTCAAATGAGGTTTCAAGTTGTAATCTCGTGTTCACATGAGTATTTGTATGCTAATTTAATTTGACATTGATATGGAATCCACTAAACAAAACAATATTATGATTCGTTCCCAAACACAACAATCTAGCATTAATCTGCAAACTGGTTTAAAATGTAGGAAAAGAGTCCATCTTCCAAAGAACATGTAACAGAATGTGGGCACATCTTAATTTGTTCCTAATTTAAGAACAAGGCAGTGGAAAGTGCTTTAGGACACACGGCCGCGGTCAACTCATTAAATGTGGGACAATTATGGGAACAAATCCTCCAGGCTGTTGTTTTCAGCAACTGTACTGGATGTATCATACCATGCTCTGGTATCTATTAGTCACAGTGTTAAATGCTGGATAGAAAATGTCTAAAAGCTTATATTAATTCAAAAGCATAATTTTAATGCTTGCAATTTTGCTTTTGTAGTGCACTGAGTATTTGGAGGTATGCCAGTTCAGCTAGATTTAAGATGAGGGAAGTATGTTCCAGGTTAAAAGTATAAGCACAAAGAAAATTCATAGGCAGCACAAAGCTGCAACAAGCGTTGTGGGAGTGGAGTTTAGAGATTCTTACCAACAAACTGTGTGTTATTATCACCCAGCAAAAGCAGGGGATATTTTTCTGGTAAGTGCCCAATAGAAAACAAAGTTTTTGTTTGGTTTAAATTTATTGTAATAAGAGGGTTTAAAGCTGAGAAATGAAGCCAAGAGCCTCAATAGTGCAAAGATTCCCAAAAACATGGCATTAAATCAAGTAAATTGTACATTTTGGAGGCCGCATTTCTCAATGTCTTAAACGCAAAAAAAAACGTTCAACATTTGGGAGAATCGAGGTGCTATGCATCCAGAACATCATGGAAAACAACAAAATACCGAATTTTTTCTTGAACCTGTTTTACTTACATTTTAAAAATAAAATAAATAATGAATCATTAACCTCAATCGATTTAAACAAACAAATATGTCCAGTCTCTCCTTGTTCTGTTCCACCCAGGAGACATCTAAGTCCAGCCATCCATGAAACCCAGGTATAGGGTTTGACGTCAGACAATAGTTTAGAGTTTCCAGAGAACTGCTGATCTAGTCTTTAAATAAACATAGAATAGTCCAGTAGAGGTCAAGCCAACATAGTGAGATATACAATCTTTTTCTGTGCTAATCTCAGGTCGGTGTAGTAGACGCCATAAAGTGATATTACAGCATATTAAAACATTATTAATATCGACTTCTTTCAACGACGCATGCCTTATTTCCATAGTGGAAGCTTCATTTGTGCTTCAATGACAGCAGATGTTCTTTTCCACACACCAAATTGGCATGGCGTTTTGTGCTGTTTAATCTCAACAAAACAACCATCAAACTATTACCAAAAATATCATTGCTGACAGTGTATTTCAAAAACAACAACATTCAAACGCAAACACAGAGTAACACTGCTTTGTGCCACACAAAAGCTGGGTAGCAGGAAATCAACCTTGAGCATCAGCTCCTCTATTAACATCAGATAATGCATTTCTGTCATTATCCAAGATTACATCGATTAACAGTGAAATTTCATTTTAATCCTAATGGCAAAAAATTGTATCTGTGCAAAATGTGTGTTTTACAATAAATGAAAGAAAACACTGAATTTGTGTCTCTATTTGTGGCACCGTTACCCCTCTGGAATATATATATATATACAAAGGTGGTTAAGTTGAGGTAGTTGAGTAAGGAATTCTTATATGTACATAAGACTATATTGTAGTCAAACAAAACACATACGTGCATGTGCGTACAAATGTTTGTATTATTAATGCAATGATGCCCTCAAAGCATTGTAACATTGTATATCTTGTTAAGGCCAGAGTCTTAAACAACCCGCAGCTGTATGACTAATGTTTTTGAATGAATAAACCGAATTAGATTTTCAATAAACACTAATGCACCCATGACTTGCAGACATATTTCCTGTGCTTCGTGTTAGAGATAGAGCTCTTTCTGAGCAAGAACAAATCAATAAGTATGCTCTAACATCTTCGCCTTGAATAAACCTGAATGAGTTGGAATGATGCCGACATCCTGCCAGAGAGGAAGCAGTGCACTGCCTTGGGAACATCAACAAAGTGGGTTGCACCCTGCTAATATAACAAACTTAGCCTCTGAAAACTTGTATTGACAAATGCATTAGTGTAGTGTACAGCAGCATTGCATAAATGCAAGTACAAGCCAACAAATAAGTAAATGACTACAAAATGAATAGTGCACTGTGAGTAATTGGGATTAGATACTCCAAAAATGCCTGCAGCCCTTTCCGAACTAGTGTGTCAAACCTCCATTTGACATTAGCGAAGGCTTTCAAAGTTCGTTGTTGAATACAATTCTGGTAGATCTTTTGTAATCACAAGCTTCAGATTTAAGCCCCAAAGCTTGAAAGAAATCTCCACAAACATAGCATTATTTCCAAACCATCTGTATGCTAAAGTTGCAATGGCTCGTTGATAAGTAGAGGAGGCTGTCAAAATGTTAAATATATGCCTCTTATTTATATAACATCAATAATATGGATGTTCTGTCTGCAACCTGCCTTTTGATTAACTCACTTCATTTGGATCAACTCTCCAGGGCACACTCTCAACTCCAGCCATAATCTCTGGCGGTTTTATTTCTAATAGAGTTCCATGATGTTTAATGCTTCCTGTAAGACTAACCAACTGGTAAACAGACCTTTTAAAACCAACAACACCAGCGTTCAGGGCTTTATGAGTAGTATTCTTGATTATGTAGTAAATGCCATATTTAAGCAATATAACTGATACAACATTGTGCTGTTGCTCATGTCTGGCCCACAGGATATGACAGGGCATCGCTCCCCTCGTTGACTGGCACTCACACTATTGAATCATGTCTGTAAATGTCATGCCAAATGCTTTCCTAAACATTTAATATCCTCAAGTAAACAACAATAAAATACAGCGGGTTTGATAACTCTTGCACTGTGAACTCATTGTCATATAATTTAACTAGAGAAGTATAGTATATGAATAGAAATATATGTTTAAGTTTGTCCTAGAGAATTGTTTATCATTGTGTATCATCATTTTTTTCCAGAGAACTTAACTAATTATCTTTTGGTTGCAAACATTTACAAGAAACAAGCCTTTGAATAACTTGCTCAACTCTTGTCAAGATTCAACTCTTGTCAAGCTTGGCATATCAAGAGGCACCAGCATACATATTTCACATATTTCCTCAGAAACCACAATGGCAACCCTTGCTTGTTTAATTACATCTCGACATGGGGGTGCATCATCCTGAAAAACAAAACTGAAAGAAAGTTTTTGTAAGTTTCTATTTAAACGCTCTTGACATTATTTCCATTGTGAGTTGTTTTTAGCGGTCTTGTGCACACGCCTTTACTTAATCAAGATCGGCTTAAATTATGACTAATGACTCTAAGGACATGGGACACTTCATTCTGTTTTGCTGATTTACTTATTTACAATATTTCTGTGAGTGTATAGACATTTATACCCTATTTGATCGGAATGTTTATGAGGCTGTTGTAACCAGGGTGAAACAAAATAGCACTGCAACTTTTCCCCAAATGGAAACACTTCAAAAGCTTGGCCTAATGAAGGTGAAATATCAAACACTATCCCCCTTGGTATACATGCACGCTGGCAAAGACTTTGACTTGTTATTTGAAGGCAATGGATATTTTTACCACACCCATACTTGTGTTTCGTCTACAGCTGTGTGCTGAGCTCTAGACTGGTGGCTCTAATTGAAGTCCAAACAACGGCTGTGCTTTGATCATTCATCCAGCCAGTATGGGGTGTTGAGGAGTGTATGAGCAATGTCAGTCACTGGAGCAAAAACTTTTGTCTAATCATAGAATGTCCCTCTTTGCAGTCTCCGAATGAGGAAAACAAACCAATGTTTGTCTGCCATAATACGTGGTAATACATATTAATTGCAGCCCTTGAACTTGCGCAAACCACTGTTTAATGTCAAAGTTTAACAAAAATATTTTGCTTTATGTTGTTCCTAGCTATACCTTTATGCCACTTTGTTTAAGGAAGGAGCGCCAAGCTACACAGTATTCTTTCCAGATGTGGTAAACTGTATATATGAATTATATATATAAAGGATTTTAAATGATTTATAAACATTAGACCTTGGTCACGATTGTAAGCAAGTTTACTTCAAAGCCAATTTTGTAAGTTCTTCTGGTAATTACGCAAAACAAGAAACATCCCCAAGCAAATCATGTTTATGCCTATGTTCAAATACAGTCTCTGAATACCTTATTAAACACCAGTTGATAACTTACCCAGGGGGTGGTAAGAATATAAAATGTTCGTGCATCTTTTATTCATTGTCTATGAAAAATATAAAATCATCATGAAGTTTAATTAGTGGTTAAAACCAGATTTGCATCATGAAAATCACACATGAAAGTCTTAAAAACGTTAGTTTAAGTTAGTTTTAGCCTTTTATCATCCAAAAGAAAAAACTGTGAAAACATCTGTGGGCCTGATATACTGTATTTATAGAGATGCTATACAACCTATTAAAAACCAAGTCATTATTGTTATGGGCAACGTAAATACTCCAAAAGAAAAACAAATGTAGTTTGTATATAAGTATGATATTAACATCTTGTACGATAATAAGAGTATTCTATTAAGGTGTAGCTCCCGTGGCACTTTGTATATTCAGAAAAATGCTGGGTACCTTGCCAAAATTCTATTATATCTAGCATATAGTATATCTGATACTTTCCTCCTGGTAAAACGAGTACCCCTACCCTTGGTGAGTGAGAGCAGTCAACTGAGAGGACGAGTCGGGCACCGTGGGAGCGCCGCAGGCTCTCCAGACAGCCAGTCAAATCTGTCTACCAATACCCCAAAAGCAACACTGTAACCACCTCTCCATAGAGCACTGACATGGACCCTAGTGTTACTTACTGCAGCAGTGTGTCAAAATCTACCTTCGGCATCTTTACAGAAATGAATGACCATGCATACTCTAAAGACTCCCTGACCTCCATTCCGAGGTTCTATAAGTAACAAAGGGGCAGCCAGCTATAATCAGATGCTAAGTGGGTAAATTTGACTTCGACAGCTTGATTTTGACAAATTATAATATCAAATCATAACGGCCATAAAGTCTGTCCAGAAGATGTTGAACTTGTTTCTGCTTTTGTGAGATAATTTTTCTGTTATGCTTTGACCCAAAACTGGTGTAATAGCTAACATATCTTCAAGAAACTCAAACAGTACAAATAAGCATAATGAAGCAAGCTGTCCCTGTTATCTTGGGCATGTGTCTCATAATCTTTGTTCGATCCTAGACAACGGCCTGACATGTCTATCCTGAAGTCAAAAGCTGTCTAACCCGAGCTGATAATTACACACCTGTCCCTTTTTCATGTTCATTAAATGAAAGAATAAATTGACTAATTGCATTGGGCGTCTTCCATATATATTCTTTGCACAACTCAATAGTTCTAAACTGGACCATATGCTTTTGAATAAGTAGTACTACTATGTTGACAAAGAGGGCCAGCTTGCAGAGCACAAGGACAAGACTGAAATGCCATCTTAAAGAATGAACAAGGCTGTTCGGTTTAAAATCATTTGAATTTCAAAAGGCAAATTTTTAGGACAGGGTAACTGCACAAAATATTTTTTTTTAGATCATCTTCAATAATGAGCACTATTCGTGTGTGTTAAAAAGATACATATATATATAATTGTCTGGGAAAGTGTTTCTTGATAGAATTGTCTAACCTAGCTTTGAGGGCAGTTACGAAAGGAAATGTAATCTGATGGAGGCAAAGTGAAGAGAGTGGGCTAATTCTTCTCCCTGGAGTATTCCTGGACCAGTGTAATTTTGTACATTAATGCCAGCGAGCGGAAGTTTATAATTACAGAGAAGTTTGAACATCATCTGAAAGCCTTTGGCTGATTCCAAAAATCCACTTGAACACATCTGTTGTAACCTAGCAACAAAATGCCTGAAAAGGTATGAATATTCAATTGCACGCCTCATTTAACCTCCCATATCCTTGAAGAGGCTCTGCACCCAATTGTGTACAGACAAGTCTTATAGCGTCATGGTGTCAATTGGCTTCCGGAGCCAGTCATGTTAAAAACTGGATGTGGCACGTACAAGCATAGCCGTAAACAGTCCTAGGATCGTTTCATCCTTTACCCTTCGCTCCAATTTATATAGGCTAGGTGGAGCATTTAATTTTGGTAACTCATTAGTTCATCCCTACTACACAAGCCAATGGAAGGAATGCAGAGCAAGATGGTTAGAATATGCATTTTAAATGTCCCATTCAATTAATTTGTGGAGGGAAGGTATTCTAGCTAGCGTCAAATAAGCCTTCTAAGATTTAGAAATCACAAAAGACACTTACAGTCAATCGTCTCTTATTCCAAGTAAAACTCTTCGTCTAAATCTTCAGTTGCAATACATTGAGAAGCAGATTATCAATCCATCACTCTGCATTAAATTACTACAAACTGCTTCACATCTGGCCAAACAAACTCAGGATTTCAACAACGGCAGAGTAGGTAGATTTATTAAAAAGCGATGAGAGAACCCATTTCCATTCATAATCCATGCAAAACTCCATGTTGATAAATCCCTTGCTTTCCCAGTGAGCAACACATTTTCAAGTTAACATTGAATGGTTTTTCGGAGGCACACTAGGCTTCTTTGAAAAAACATCAAGAAATCAAAGCAAGTCAAAACATTCCTGAATTATATTCAAAGCCAATTCTTATGCCACTTCAAATATTCTGTATAAGGTTGTACATTAAACTGCTATTATTTACAAACTCTTTAATTGTGTCGTCATAAGCAAAGAAGTATGTATACTGATTGTAAGTTCTTGCTATACAATTTAAAACATAAATTTTCAAGACAGTGTCCCCTATTATGCAAGAACCTTTCAATAAAAAGCAAATCACACATCCCTCTTAGGCAGGTTAGCCGAGGGGGAAACAGCTGGATTTCATTATGCAAACTAGGCTTTGTATTCTCCATAAATGCATGCAAATTCAATCATAAGTAAAAAAAAAATCATGATAATCATAACCTCAAAAAACAACATTTTAGTTATTTAGTGCTAATCTGATTTCAACAGGGATATTGAGTCACTGGTAATTTGAAGAGGCATTTATTTATGTACTACTGGCTAATCTTGAACTGTAGATTAATTGAATATACATTTCTACTGACAATTGTGTATGTCAAATATAACTATGAACTGTTTTAGAAATATAAAGTATCACACCAATTAAGAGTGCACAACCCACAATTGTCTGACAGTATGAGTCTCTGATCTGAACCTTCCGTTTGAGTCACGGGCTGACTGACATTATGCATGGTTTGGAGGCAATATAGTTGAAAGAGATAAAAATGTCTTCATTGCTGCATTGAAAAGGTACACCTTCCCATGTACTGTAAGATGTCATAATCTGCCATTATCTCCAACTGAGTTTACTTTTAGTAGGCATAATTTTTGCAAGGTTCTTTACTTGTAGTTAACAGCGGGGTCAAATAACTTTAAACTAACTGAAAGCTAAAGTACTGCAATTACAGAGAGCAAACCATTTTCTCAAAGCACACAGTCATACAGCCTATACATTAATTGTTATATCTGTTACACATCTCTCAATGTCATGGATGATCTCCCTTCATAATCAATTACTAAGCTTACTCATAAGCTGTGGTACTATAAGTATAATAAAAAACAGCACCCAAGAGAAGGGGAAAAACAGTCGAAGGGAAAAAGCAAGT
This sequence comes from Galaxias brevipinnis, assembly GCA_036023535.2. Classification (NCBI taxonomy): domain Eukaryota; kingdom Metazoa; phylum Chordata; class Actinopteri; order Galaxiiformes; family Galaxiidae; genus Galaxias; species Galaxias brevipinnis. The sequence goes on along the minus strand of JAVQIZ010138182.1, from coordinate 35,762 downwards.
ATGCAGACTTGGGCATCAAGCCTTTAGTCAGATAGTCTTCACCAGAATTAGTTGAATTGGCTAGAATGATTTGAAATGGCATTCTGACAGCCGAGGTCCTCGCTCTTGTACCAACCCCATTTCTAGTCATGCTGTCTGTGTTTTTTAAAAGCACTGCCTATTCATTTCTATAAGCATACTAAGACAATGATTACACAAGTCACATGACTTGCCATGCCAAATAGAAATGTATGGCAACCTTTCTCTTACGAAGAAGTGTATAGCATATAAACAGTCAAAAGCCAAAAATACTTAAGAATACAACGTGCTCTTGAAAGCGATAGATGATGCATGTCATATTTATAGAAGGCTATAAATTATTTCAGCATTTTGTCAGGAAAGCATAAGGATAAAAACCAAACTGCAATGACCAGTTAAGGTGTCGCTGCGTGCAAAGTGTTTGCAACAAGAGTGCCATCTTCTGGTTAACATTTAGATGACAATAGTCAGCTACTTATTTTGTATTGACATTTTAAACATCTACAATTCGTTGTGTGATGCCACAAAATATGTAAAAACTAAACCCTATACCTTTAAAGTGCAGGAAATTGAGAAAAAGAAGAGATGTGCTGAAAACAAAGCACTATAATCTTCCTTACAAACTGAAGTATTTTATTATTTATGCATTTTGTACATTCTGGCAAGGAAATAGACCTCAGCTGATTCCTTTCGACTGGCTTTTGGTTTTACAGTTCTGACATCTTTGAAAACACATGAAAGCTTCTCCTGAAGCTTGCACGCAAGAGCCCCATCCCAATATTTACAAACCAGGGAGCCTCCAGGTTGCAAAACCTTCTCAGCCAAGTCAACTAAAGTCATACACATATTGACAAGCTTCTCGTGGTCCATTTCTTTGAAACCACTAGCATTGGGTGCCATATCACTCAAAATCACGTGTGCTTGTGCATTGGGAAGAAGCTCTTTCAGTTTAACGTGTGTCATTGGATCAGTAATGTCATGATTGGACAGAAAGTGGGCTCCATCCAGAGGTGTCAAATGCAGGAGGTCAATCCCAACTACTTTCCCACAGGCTGATTCTCCACCTGGAATGAATAAAATTAAGAAAAAAAATGTACATACATTTACAAATGCCCTTATTACTTGTCACTAAAGTTTGCATTAATTACATTTGTATTAAACGTTTCATAATTTTGAGTAGAGTACTGATATTGTCTATGAAACTATTGACACATAATGTAAAGTGGTGCATTTGGACACCAGTTGTATGTAGCTTGAAAGGACACTCACTTGCCCCAGTTGAGTTGACCCTCTGGACTGCTACTTGGCTCCATGCGCCCGGTGCAGCGCCACAGTCAACAACGCTGAATCCAGGCTTTAAAATCTTGTATTTGTCGTCAATCTCTAACAACTTGAAAGCACTCCTACAACGATAAATTTGAACACGTGCAGCTTTGACAAAAGGATCATTCAGCTGGCGAACTATCCAGCGCTGATCAGATGTACTCTTGCCTTTAAGGTTAAGTGGAGTCTTTTTCATGACACAAAGCGAGGAGTGCAGTAATCTTTTCGGAAGTAATGTGAACCAACACATGGTTTCATCTGGCTAAAAGAAACAGTTCATTTTAGTTGTATGTCTGTACCCTTCGATGACAGCTGCAGCCATTCACTTCCTGCAACACGACTACACCACGTGGGTGTCCATCATGCTTTACAGTCTAAACAAATTTGACGCTTCCGCCTTTCAAACTGATGTTTGATTTACAGGGGATATTTTCATAAAATACGCCCTACCTGATCGGCCTCCGGAATTGTCGGCTTATTTTCTATGTTAGTCGTTGGATCGTGGATTTTACCGTTTCTGGTCGAACACATTTGTTGGCGACACGTTGGAATTTCCGCGTGTGGATGGCCGGTGATTTTCGTTCCAGGTAGCCCAGCTCTATTTATCATCCAAATATGCATTCTGGAATCCGGTTTGACCTAGGGAGGGGTATCTTGAAACTTTCTAATTGATATTGTTAGTCTATCTTTCTGTGGTATTATTTTTCGTAAAAGAAAGTGTAGGCTACTCTACATTAGTTTACTTTTAATATTAGGGCCTACTTCCATTTTAAGTTGACTGTATTATTAGGCAATTGACAAAAAAAAACATTATGTAAACTATAAATGATGTAATCTATACGCTCCTTCGGACAGGTGAATGCTACAGTGTGCGAATGCTTACTTCCAAGCTGCTGACCCTGGTCCTTGTGGTTCAGCCGGGACGGGTTCTACTAGGCTTGAAGAAGAGAGGGTTTGGACAAGGGAAATGGAATGGCTTTGGCGGCAAAGTGGAACCTGGAGAGACAATTGAAGCTGCGGCAAGGCGGTGATTAGCAGATATGATTATTTGAAAATTGCATGTCTCATTTTAAATAAAATGGTATATTAATACGGTTGGATTAATCCGTGCACTCTCTAGTTATTGTTGTCCAAAATAATTATCAATGGTCGGAATGTAGTGCAACCAATTGAGTATTTCATATTATAAAATCACAAAATTAGTCTGATATTTATGGTAAATAAAGGGCAATGGTTAATTTTAATAAATAATATTTATTTTTCAAGGTCTCCTGAAATGGTCTGTGTAATTTCTAAAACGTAAAACTGTAATCAAAGTGTAATTGCAATTACAGCAACCAAAATGAATTACCTGAAGTGATTTAAGAACCAAATACTTAATTTTAATAATCAGATTATCCAACATACTTAACTTGTCAGTTATGACTTGTAATACAATACGTTTTTAAGTAACTTATAGGTTCCAAAAGCTAATCAAAAGGCATGATATTCATATAAGCATTTCAGATTGTGATTTAACCTAATCACATCCTATATTCAACTTCTTTTCTATTTCCAGCGAGCTTCATGAAGAAAGTGGTCTCACAGTGGATGCACTTGAAAAGATTGGAAATATAAAATTTGAGTTCATAGGAGAAACTGAACTACTTGATGTTCATATTTTCAGAACAGATTCTTACCATGGGCAGCCAGAAGAATCAGATGGTAAGAATTCCATTTAAAACAGACCATGCATACAACTAACGGTTTCCCAACCAATTTTCACCTTGTATTTCTGTCTTTATTTATTTTCAGAGATGAGACCTCAATGGTTTGAGCAGGACGAAATACCTTTCAATCAAATGTGGGCAGATGATGTTCAGTGGTTTCCACTCATGTTTCAAAAGAAAAAATTTGTTGGTTATTTTAAGTTCCAGGGTCATGACTCGATAATTGAACAAAAGTTGGAGGTGGTGGACAAACTTTGAGACTTTTGAGTGATATGCCCTCTATCATTCATAAGGGGAGAGGGAAATCAAGATATGCTGAAGGCAGGCAATAACCTACGCCCAAAATGTTCTTACGAGTGGTTTGCTGTGTTTGACATTGTCACCTATTTGTACACATTCCGAAAACTTGTACAGCTGCGCATTATCTTTGAGTTATGTTCTCTAATTGTTCATTGGTTAACCAACCTATGCTATTAATACTACCCATAATGTAAAAAGCAACATGACATGCTATTCGCTAAAAAGCTGTTATGCCATTCCCTTTGGATTATCTTCTGTTCTTTTACAACACATAAAGGTAAAGAGTAAGAGATTGTGTTTTGTAAAAAATAAAAAAAATTATGTACCTGGACCTACACCCCCTAGTTTTCAGCAAAGACTGGGAGACTTAATTGTATTATTCATTTGAAACTTTTATTAAGTGGGTTAAATAAATATAATTTCCTTCAGCCAGATTGGCTTGTTGAGCTTTAATAAAATCTTAATAAAAATCTGAAAATAGAACATTAACAAAAAGAAAAAGATGGCACTCAAGAGAAACAAAATTGATACACTTTTCAAAAATAGGGCTGTAATAGATCTAGTGTTATTCATTTATGTAAACTCTGAGACTACTAATTTGATGGTACATTAGGAAATATTAAAACATAGCATACATATTTATGTAAGTACTAATATAGACTTCATATAGTAATTGCACCAATGGTTATTTAGGGACACTATCAAGCTTTGGCAAATCAATGGTCAGTATGGTTAGAACCGCTATAAATAAAACAAAGGCAAACTACATGATACCGTTTTTTGCTTTGCATCGAGTACTTTATGTGTTATATCTGTAGAACAGCATAAACTATATGGTCTTTGATGCAACTTCAGAAATCCAAACGAGGAATGCCAAAATATCAAGTTACTAAAGCTTGTTAGAACTATTCCAAAAGAATAGTCTTCCAAACAAACATTTTACATGACTTCCACAATACTTAAGTCGTAGCTAACTTTACTCATTCTGCGAACACATATTACTAACCATATATTACTAACCATTCTCCTAAAGAACCTCATCTGCTACAATCAGACACTCCCGATAGGAATATCCTTATTTATGTTCCCTCAGTTGATTTTAGAAGTGAAAGCACAAGGCAACAATACGTGCATAGCTAGATCCTTCTATTCCTTTCCCTTTAGTTGTGCAATCATGTATCTCGACACAAAATGTGACAGGAATGTGGATTGTATGCGGCCAATATTTAAATTCACAGATATTCTGCTACCAAAGGTTCCGCATGCCTATTCCGCATGCCAGCATCTTTCCAATAAGGACCTAACACCTTTACTGGTAATGATTTAGAAAGATATCACTTTCTTAAGAAAACTACTTGGGCTTTAAAGAAGGTATTTCAATTCCATTGTTGCCACCAAAGAGACATCCAAGCTTTGGTTGAAGATCATTCCAAACCTCGCCCATCTAGACAAATGGAAGAAACATGAGGGTTATAATATTTCCATACTGTCAAAATCCTAAAACACTCAACAGAGCTTATGGTAGCAGAATGTGAAGATTCATTCATATACATTTTAGTGATAAGGACTAGTCTCACCTCTCTGTGTCCTTGAACCTGAGAGTTCACAAAAGCTCCCAGAATATGAGAAGTGATGGGAAGGTAAGTAAAGATCAGCTGGGTCTCTTGATGAAGGCAGAACAGAGAAAAGTAGTTTCGTAATTCCATGGTTTGAATTGCATTTTCTTGCTGTTGAGACAAAATGCAGTGAATGGATTAAAGATGAAGGCTATAGTGCATGCAATGTACATCATAAATGAAATCTGCAATGGTACCACACTATATGTTTTCTAATTCAGAAGGCCGCCAGCCAGAGGTTATGTCACGTTGCGTTGTATTGGTTTTGGCTGGCACTAGGCTGACAAAAGTTTAGTAATTAACGACAAGCATGTTGATGCACTTAAGTAAATGAGGGTTATTATTTTGAAATCTACTGTCCTTGTCTGCAAACTCGTTTTTTTATGAACATAGGAGAGACAAAACAAATAGCCCACCTGGACAATGCGTGATTCTAGTTGCTCCACTGAAACCTGTTCTTTTGGCTGCACTGTGGCACTCATCATCTGCCTCTTCATCACGCTGTACTTCTGCAGGGCCCTCTGGTGCTCATGGAGTACTCCCTTCTCATGCCTCTCACAAAGATCCTGCAAATCACATTTTCGCATTTGCCGACTACATTGCAAAGGGCATAGTACAATGTTTGTTACCTAAGAATAATGTGGTTGGTAAAAACACTGGTGGCATTGACAATCATTAACAGATGAATAAAGGTGTTGAAAATAAGAACGCTCACTCTGTATGACTGTAGCAAATCCAGGAAAAGATTAAGTTTTTCAACAACATCATCCTCCTCTCTTCTTCCCTAGGGAGGTATTGTCAATAAATTATGTCTCAGGAGGAGTTTTACAACCGTGAGAGTAAAACAAGCTGACAAGTACAAAAAGACCGTAGGTTGGTACCTGCTGAGCAGCTTTGTCAGATAACAGGGCAAACTCCACGGACAAGCCTTTCAAAGACTGACGCAGGGTCCCCCAGGTGCTTTGTGAAGAGGCCAGGGAGGGAATGGGAGAGCTGTCTGAGCCCAGTGTACTGCATCACAAAAACATTATTAGAAAAGTTGCCTGAAGCCATGTGGTGCCTTAGCTGACATTTTGAACTAACAACCATGAAAATGAAACCAAAATATCATAGACATCAGGAAAGCTACAGACAACTTCAGAGTTCAGAACAACGATAAGGGGTATTAAGTTTGCTTGGTCCAAAACACAGGACGGTAAGGTGTTAGTTTGCTAGAATGGTCAATACAGGCAGTACCTAAGCTCCCTGCCAAACATTAGCAGATCGGTTGCATTCTCTTTAGATCGCTCCGCCATTCTTTCTGCTCTGTCCCGCAGTTTATGGAAGCTGTTGTGAATATTTCTTATCAACTCCCTGCTTGTAGAGAACTGGGCCTGAATGTCAGCTGGGAGATATTCCTGTAGAACGCATGTACAAAAACGACTTCCATGTTATCATGGTATATTTCTGTCTAATTAGGGGTGTATACTTTCTGATACAAAATGAAACAAACCTTTGCCTGGGTTGCAATTCTATTTGTCATGAACTCATCTCCCATTTTCTTGTAAGCATCACGCAGTTTAATCTGAACATCCTGCTGGCAGGGAAACACAATCAGTGACCTGAGGGGTGTCCGTGATCCTGCTCTGCACATGGCTCAATGGTCCAAAAACAAGACGGTAGGGTTAGGGGGACATAGTGTGACAAAGTAGCCTGCGTACCGAGCCATTGAAGGTGAGAAAGGTCTTCACCAGCTCATCCTCGGAGAAGAAAGGGTGGCGTGCCACCAGGTTAATAAACCTGGCCAGAGCCCGCCGCCTACCCTCGATGAACTCCCTGTCAGACATGGAGGTCAGGACTGAGGACAGACATCAGACAGAGTAATCTTTAAATTATTATTCTCTCTGAGAGGAAAAGAGGTGGTGTCCGGCAATCTTCCATAATACATATTTTAAGTAACAATGTGTATTAACTGATATCTGGCAAGTGAGGGGACGAGGGAGGTTAAACCTTAGGACCCACAAGGTGAATTATTATTAACACACTGGGGGAAACTTCTGGTTTACCCTGAGAGAAATGTTACTGCTGCATGCAAATAAGCTCAAGTTCTCCAGATTGCTAGCCCTACCTCCTTTTAATATCCTCTTAGGTGGCAATGCTGGCACCATTCTGTAGGCAAACCTCTGCAGCAAAAGCTCATGGAAGACATCAAAATCACTGTACCGCCGGTAAACAGATATCTTGTAACACTGAAAAAAACATACAGGCAAACATCAGTGGGTACCTGACATGTGTTATACAAATGATTAACGGTGAACAATAAAACATGTTAAATATATTCTACATTTTAACTTGGGTATTGACAGTGCCGTTGTGCATGAACATATGTAACATCCATTGTATGGCACATGCAATATACACTCTACTACACTCTACTATACACTATATACTCTATTGGTGTTGGCACCCTCTGTTGGTACCCTATGTTAGAAGTTCCCTTCCATGATATCTCAAACATATCAGGTCATATAATTTCTATTTATAGAAGGGATTGTATATTTAGTGGGGTTTGAGTGATGGTACCTGGCTAGTGATCTGGTATTCCACATGTTTCAGAAACAGGCCTTTCTTCTCAGGAATGAGCTCCACCTGTACAGTGTCCCTGGCAAGAAGTTTGCTAAGGGTCTGGGACACCATCAGGGGATTCTCCTGAGCGGGCTGCATTCTCAGGCTCTGTAAGTCCTTCAGGTCTCTGAGCTGGGGCTTTGGCAACTCTGTAAAGTTAGGAGTTATCTTTGTAGCCTAATAGTATCACCAACACTTGATTGTGATGTTGATTTTGTGATTACATTACACATAATCTACAATAGACTATTTGCACATTCTGAGGAATGCCATGGGAATAATAAAAATGCACTGTGTAAACCAGCACTGGCATTGAGGAAACATGACACATTGGTTTCGCAGTATACTGTTAGCTACCCTCTTGGAGCACCTGAAATAACACAAAGGCCTTAAATGATAATATGAGGTTTTGAAAAGCTCTCCAACTTGTGCCAGTAATGGCTGCCTCTATGAGAACCCAAGGACCTCTTCCTTTCTTTCTCCCCACATTCATGCCATATAAACTGTACTGCAATCATTGCTGTGCTTCTCCTGACAGAAATACTATTGAAAGGAAGGGAAAGTAGGTCTCATTGAAAAAGTGAGCTAACAACAGTATAAGCAAAGCGAGTGGTATGCCAACACGATTGTTCGGTGAAATATTAATTTGACATGCAGTGAAGACAACAACAGTAAAAGGCAAGGAGAAATGCTGTGCCATGCATTTTGTGACCACATCGTTGGGGAGGAGCATTACTGGACACAATGCCCTGTGGAAAGGAAGGGCCAAAATCTACAAAACACCAGGACTTCTGTTTTTACAAAACTGAGCCCGTCCTATAATAAAAACTAAAATCATGTTTTAAACTAATTATCAGGTACCCCGAAGAACAACGCAGTAGAAATATTCCAATTTTAAAATGAGGTATATTTGTTTTTATTTAATTTAGACAGCACTGGCACCATCCTACACACACACACACACACACACACACACACACACACACACGCATATATCTATATACATACTTATATATATATATATATACATATATATGAGAAAGGACTCACAATCTAGTACAAAATATTTTTATGACTTTCTGTCAAAGAAAGTGATTACAAGGGTAGCAAAGGTTGTTGTCCTTTGTCACTACAGAACTTCTTAGCTACTCATTAAGCAACAGATTTACAGCATTTCTGTCTTTTAAAACAGTGTCACCTACCTTGTATGCAATTATTCAAGAGTTTGAGGCTTGGATGTTTTCCTTGCTGTGCAAGAGCAATCAAAGCCAGTGCTTTATAGATGGACAACCTGGTTAAGTATCCATCTGTATGGTCAACATGCTCAGCAATCTGGAAAAGACAAGGACAATGACTCTCATAGGTCAGCTACGGCCACCATTTCCAGACTCAAGGTCTACATTCAACTGTGGTTTTACATTCCACAGTGCAGAAATACTCTGTGCACAGCACTGAATCCAGTAAAGCATATCAGTCGGAAAAGTTCATCTTCGTCCATGCACCTTGCAATAAACCACTGTGTCAGATTGAATCAACACTTGTTATTTCAGAGTTGCATGCATTAACAATTATCGTTCAATCTGATACCTGGTGATACCAAAACCAAACCATGAAAAAAATCCATGTGACAGCAGCACACCAATAAGCATTATGCCAGAGTCAACATGACCCACCTTTAGTTTAGGTCCCAAGAGACAAGCAATCTAAACTAGCTTCAATGTGGATTGATAACAGTGAGCTGCAGAATAGTCTCACCTGGCCTAGTACAGCTTTGGGCAGATCTGTGCTGTGGAGCAAACGCTGGAACACCTCAACCTGCACTAGCTCATCCGTTTTAGTGCATACCGCCTCATAAACCTCCCTGTAATATGGAGGAACTGATCCTAAAAAAGGAACAACATCTTTTAGAGCACTAAAATTAGTCTTTGTTGATACATCTGGTAATGTTAAAGTAACTGCATACTATCCAGCATTTGATTCAATACTCATTTATCATCAGTATTAATTGACATGCAGATCATCAAGAAATGCCATACTAACTGTGGGACAATTTACTTCCAGAGGGAAAACAAGTAAACTTTAATTAAACTGAACTATCTGCTTAAATCGACACGCAGTACCACATTTTCTATAAAAATCAGCATAGTTATATAAAAATAAGATGAATTAAGTAGATCTTAGTAAGCGATATAAGATCAAGAAATACTTAAAGTTAAAACACCAGAATAACACATTTTCACAAAAGTAGGCCTACACAAAAATACCACATTTTCGCTAATATTTACAGTTTTAATATAACCCAAAGCAAATTGTCAAACATCGTTGTAATTCAAAAGCGCATCAAACCCTCAAACAGAACATTTTGTTTCAAGCCGCGAGCATGGCAGTTTATTTTAACAACAGAATCAAATTTTATGCTAAATCATTACCTACAAGTGTTTTTTTGCGATTGAAAAGTCAAAAATATAATATTATACTATAATAAACTATAATCCGACAACAAGACGTCTGTTGTTACCTTCATTGATCTCGCCTGCCATAGCTCGTAATGTCATGTGAGCAGGGGAGAACCTCCATGTGATTTCCTGAAAAAAAAAATGAAAAAACTTTTTTGTACAAAAAAAAAATTGAGTTCTTAAAGTTGTAGTTACATTTTGGCTACAACTCACGGCAGCAAATCCATTATGCAATTGTGTTGTAATTTAGTTAAAGCTCTAAAACTCTTTAATTATTGGATGCCTTTGATACCAGGTGTTGACTGTTGACTGTGACTATGACCAAATATAGCCAATCAAAATCAGGTCGTGCCGGTTAACTACAATGATTTAAAATTTTTCAATGGTGTGGGAGTTGTTTGCACGGCTGTATTTAAACGTCTGCACTTGTGTGCGTGCGTGCGTACATTTGAATACGTTTGTATGCAAAGGCCGTATGTACTTCAAAAATAACGTTATCGTGATTTTGCCTTCTCACCACTAGATGTCAGTGTGCACTTGATGTGCTTTTATGTCGCATCACTCCTAATCTGTTCGTGTAGGAGAGATAGGACTATGAGCTGGTTCCTTGCTTGGCTTGGCAGCAAGCACGAAAGCCAGTGTTGTAACCATTCGTTCGACTACAGTCGGCTGACGGCTTATCTAGTGATGGTAAGCCGAACCAAAAATATTTTTAGAGCTTCTACAAAATACTGAGAAAGAAGATCATCACTTTGTTTTTTGAAATCATGTAGCTAGCGATTTCTTTAAGTCAGAATAGATCTTACTTAAAATAAATCCAATGGAGCAGGAGCCATGGGACCCAACCAGTTTTTTTGGGAGCCGACTGAAGACGGCAACAGCCGGAGAAATCAACAAAACCAAAGTGCATAAGGACTCAATTGAACATGCTTGACAGATGAGTTATTCAGTAAACGTTAAAGTTTAAGTTTCGTAGCAGAAATATACTTACTGTTAGTAGTAGTGTTAATAACACTGTTATGCCAGGGTGGTTTATGAGGCTTTTTGTAGGATTCAATTTAGCTAAATAGCAAGCTAACACTACTGTGCTCCTAGCTAATCCTCAACATTAACTAACGTTAAGCTCACTAGCTTTAGTAGCTGGTTGTGTTATATTATTGTCTCTCACCCAGTTGGTTATCTAACAACCTTGATATTTTAATAACTAGATAAACTGGCATGTTTGAGATAACTCAGTTGGAGTTGTGACAGTGCCATTAGCCTTCGCTGGCTTATAAACTTAAACTTAACGTTGGCTAGCTTACTTCCTCTCATTAAGCTTTGTGTCTGCTTCTGGCGTTAGACGAAAATGCATGCACTGATGAGCTAACAAAATAATAGGTCAACATTAATGTAGTAGATCTTACACAAACTTGATGAAGAGGACTCAGTCACTCACAACCAACCAAATCCCTCGTCAGTTTCCTGAGAGATTTACGGATACCCATTGTTATCATGGCAGCAGTGGTCAATTATTCTCCACCATGGTGGGTGAACCTGCTGCACAGACTCCCTCATTTCAACCTCCAATTCGAGCAAACAAGCAGTGATTTTCTCCCTGAAGATTGGACGTATCAACAAGTAAGTATAATGCAGTAATTGTTCCCTTAAAAGCAGGCAACACATTATTGTCCTAATAATACATCATGGTTCCATGCAATATTACTCTTCCACATCAGAAGTTGTATCATACATTTGCATCCCCTATAACAATATTTTGATGAGTTGATATCACTGTTTGGACTTCATTTTTCATAGACTGAATGCAGACTGTTGGTTATTAGTCAATAGGAAACATGCCAAAAAGCTTAGATTTTAGCAATGAGCCTAGAAAGTTAATTACAAAACTTTGATCTGAGAGGATATATCCTGGCTCTGGATTCCACAAATTACACCTCCAGTTTTAATTGGCACAAAGAGGGCAAATCAGTCCCTCGTTATCTTGAACCATTGTTGACTTTCAGAGATTTTGTGTTTAAGTCTGAGATAACTTCTAAAGATAACAATCTACGCATCAACTACAGCCTTCATTTTCTTTATGCCTAGAATATGTAGTGATATGGTATCAGAATCGACTTTTCACAGTTGGTTTTACTTTATCCACTTTTGCGAACTTAAAGAGGTTAAGCTGAAAACAGTCGAGCTGCACAGCTGATGATGGGGGGATGGGCGTGAGTGTACTCTTTAGCAGGACACTTGTCCACAGGGTCAGAATTAACAAGAAACGTCAGCTGATTTAGTAAAGTGTTTAACTCAACCTGGTGCAAGAAGTCAGTGTACTTGAAGCACTCATCAGTGCACTTTGGCCCAGTCCCCATCCAGTCCTACGATGGCATTTACATCAATCTGTACTATTTTGCTCAGTATTGCGGTACAAAAGGCCCATTTAATGCAAGGTTTGGGAGCAGGATTGACTTCTCATTCTGACTATAATTGTTCTAGGTACTTTTTGCAAACCACGATAGAAATGACTGGAATCGTTTGGGTGTCTGGCTGCTGAGTACTGCTGTCAGGGTTGATGATTGGAGGAAGTGAGTAGTGTCGTCTCTGTTGAGGCCAGAAGCTAGTAATATTGTTTAAGCTGGATATAGGCTAGACATTTGTCAGATCTAAGATTAGTTTACCAAAAAGCTTATTGTCAGTACATAGTCTTGTTTAAAATAAGGTTACGGAAGTGAGAGACAGGGCTCTTGATTATCTGGGCTGGTTTTATGTTTGACCTCATAAATCCATTTTTCAATTCACTCCAATGCTGATTTGCCTACAAATGTTAGGCTCTAAAAGAGCATTGGTCAAATACTCTAAAAAGGCAGTTTGAGGTGTACAGTCTTCTTATTACAGTGAAATACTTAGATCTACATAGACTTAATACTTTTGTCTCACTGAGCCCATTATGAGTTTCAGATAACCAAAGGATGGATACACTTGAAGAGAAGCATACATTTTAGTGTTTGACTTACAGTGAATAAAATGTGTCCACATTGAAGTCTTTATAATGACAGCATTCTCATGAATGCTGTAAATGTTAGTGTTTGACTAACAATAACTAAAATGTGTCATTGAAATCTTTATAATGACAGCGCTCTCATACGTTTTCAAATATAAATGTAACGCTCTCTTTGACCACTACAATTATGATATCACTGAATGTTACTGTGCCACTCCCTGGGAGATAATACCAATAACATGTATTTTATTTCCTCACTTAAAACAGGCTTTGTGCTTTGTTATACTTTGACTGTCTGCACCAGAACAGGCGACTAGTGTAACATCTAAAAATAGGTCCCTTCTTTTTTCTTTTTTTTTGCATTTAGCTAAAAGAGCTGGGAGCTCTTGTGTTTTTCAATTGTTTCTCTGTTTCTTTCTTACTCAAATTGAAAAGCGCTATTCAGTAGAAAATATAGCACAATACAGGTAGCAGCAGAATAGCCTCCCTGATGCATTCCCATCCTTACAGGCGCTGAGCTTAATGTCTTCTGTTTTACCATATAGAGCTGTTCTTAAAAAATAATAAGATGCCAGATGCAAGTGTGTGCTGCAAGCTCTACAACCTCTGACAGCAACGAGTTGTGCCTTGTCCAAGCATCTGATCTTACCTCAGCTGCCCACCAGTCACAGACCTATGTGGCAGACCTGAAGCCCTTATACCGTTTAGCTGGGGAATTTTGAGTCCCCTCATTCATGCATAAAACTTTGGTGAGTTACCCCACTCTCTGCAAAGTCTCAGCAAGCCTACTTGTGTGTTCTTTTGACTCAAGACCGTGCTCTCTTGATTCATGGCCACCCAGTGCAGGTGAGGAAGGCTTTTCAGCCATTCAAAGGAAATATATGGCAACGGTGGGCAGGATTGGAATGCAGACCTTTTTAACATGCTCACTGGACGAGAAGCCAGAGGATGTCACAGGACCCACTTAGGCTTGCTGTGGTTTAATATGTTTTAATCTATAACGGCCCAAATGTTCCTGTGCGAGGAATCCATTGCCATGACCATTATGCCTCTACTTTGTGGGGGAAAGGACCTCGAACTGTTCACTCGCCATGATTGGGCTACATTAGGAGTAGGCCACTTGAGAAAAGTCCTGAGGGAGATTGTATCTACTAAACCAAAAGAATGAGATTAGCGGTGTGTGTCAACCTTCTAAGCTGGGGATAACGTGTGGGACCACTCTACATGAAGGCCACACCACAGCAAAAGGAAACGACACAGTAGAAGCGTAGAGAGACTGCTGTCTGTTGTAAACAAGGCCACAGTACATGTTCATAAGAGTGTGTTCAGTGTGCCGGATACAGCAGCAATGTGATACCAGGCCTTTTCTATTGTTGCGCAATCTCCCGTGGTTTACTGATGTTTACACGTTTAAAGTGAAAGTAGTACGATGGGGAGCAATAGAAAATAATTGTCTGCGAGAGAACCTTTTGAACAAGGCCAGTGGAACAACCACACTGAGAGTATTCATGTGTGTTGATGCGTTTACAGCTCATCTTGTGCATGTTGGAAAGCGTGCCAGTGCGGGTCTTTGGGGCGTGTGACAAATAACCCACGTCCTGTTACAGGGGAGTTGTTTGATAGTTGATGTTGTTTTATTTGAATAGCCCACTCTTTTATTTATTTTTTTACTTGTTTTGCAGCAGATTACTTTACTAAAGGGTTTTAAAGTCACTTAAAACTTCACAAAACAAAACGCTACAAAAATTGCCAATCTCAGTGTTCAAATTCTATGATGGGCCATTGCTGCAGGTTGATCCACCTAACCACAGTACCACACCCCTGTATGTTTATTGCTGTAGGTTGATGCTAAAGGACTCATCGTGAAACGTTACTGTCTGCTGCATTGAGTCCTTTACTTCTGCTTCTCTTCCCTCCAGTCTGTCCTGCTGCTGGGAGGCGTGGCTCTGGCCTGCCTGGCGCTGGACCTCCTCTTCCTCCTCTTCTACTCCTTCTGGCTGTGCTGCCGGCGAAAGAAGAGCGTCGACGAGCCGCCCAATGCCGACTGCTGCTGCACGGCCTGGTGTGTCATCATTGCCACGCTCGTCTGCAGGTGAGTGGACGGGAGGTCCGGTGACCGGGTGACCCTCTCCGCGCCTCCGACTACCGCCGTGAATCGGAAAGCCATAATTGTTTAGTTGCCGTAGTGCAGACAGGTATGCTCCTCCTAGGTCGTCCCGTCGGGTTTGGCCTTTGACGCGATGACCCTGCTCCTCCAGGAATGGGATTGAGTTTGAGCTCCCACCCGGGGTGGTAGTGGCAAGAACCAGTCGAGACAGCGGGGATAAATGAGCACCACCCACTCTGTCGCAGGGGACTCGCTTCAAAGACATAGTGCCTGCCCTCACAGTGTCTGCCAGGAGGAATGTGTTGCTTGTTCGTGGTGACCCTGCTAGAGCCCGGCAGCTGAGGGCGTCTGTGTAGTCTGTCAGCTGTTGAAATACAAATAAAAACATTTGACTACGGCCTTTGCCTTTGCCTAAAAAGAGGTGACAACTGCTCAGAGAGAAAACAACCTGACTCGCAGTTCGTTCGCCTCAGAAATGAAACTTGCCGTTTCCATGGTAACACCCAGTCCCATTAGACGACTGAGGACACTGGAGATGACGGTGGGGGCGGCAACCAAGTAAAATAAAGTCTGCGACTCTGCCTGGTGTTGATGGTCTTGCTCCTCCATCACAGATGTCTCGGCTTGTCCAACTTTCAAGGTTTCGTTTTTCTGTCACTTCTAAAGTGTGTTTTGTATGCGTGTGGGTCTGTGCGTCTGGGTGTGTGAGAGAAAATCCAATTGCAGTTCATTAATCTGCCCCAAACATTTCAGCGCATAGGAAACGATTTTAAGCTAAGATTTTAACGTGAGCTTTGTTTTGTTTACATGCAAACAAGTCAACAGTTTATTCTGCTCCATCTGTTTCCTGTTTGATTAGTTCCCAGATTAATCCATCATTAACTACACGATGGGCCCAGGCAAGCCCCTAGACTCACTGAAATGCTGAAGAAATAAAATTTCTGCCAACTGACTAGTTCACTAGCACATAGCCATGGTAGACTGAACTAAAATGCACTTTCTGTACATAGTGTAAGGTAGGAATGAAATGTGAAAGTACACTAAATTAAACAGACCAGCAAAATGGCAAATTCTCTGTCAAGGCAAAGTAATTCAGGAAGTGCACGTTGGATGCACTCAAAGGGGGTGTATGTGTCTCCGCCTGAGTACAGGATATGTGTCAGCCATTTTCTTTTGGAATTACACAAATGCTGCCATACGAAGGACTTACACATTACGTTGTGAGAGACTTTCCGCTGGCAGGAGGAAACAAAGACTGTCCTCCTATGTTGAGTGTGGTTGTAGGCTGGCCCTCGGAGACTAGCTGATGCAAAAGACAGTTATGGAAGCATTGCATACAGTCTCTAAGGACACATGAGAGAGACAGAGATAGGACAACTACGTGAGCACCAACGCCTACTGAAAGCCGAACATTTTCTGTTCCAAATGGAAGGCAGGCGGGATACACACCGAAAGCTTCTGCTTTCCCATTACTAATTCATTTCAAACTTCTTATGAAACTGAACCGTGGCTTTGGCTGGGTTTTCTTGGGGAAAGGAAGAACAATCTTTTGTGGCCACACCAAGCCCCAGTTCCTGTTACTCTCCCTCCAGTAGATTGGTCAGCAGAGAGCCATCCTACGTGATTCAGCCATAACATTTTTAGAGTGGCTATTAAGAGCGTAATTGCTAATAAACGATCAGAGAGTTTGTTTGTGTTTATTGGCCCTGTTAAGTATTAAGTCTTTAACAATGGCGATTAAGCTTGGGTTGCTTGTGTTCAGCCTCATTGCATGTCAGGCAGGCTGCATTGTATTTAATAACATTGCCAAACAGTTTACAGAAGTGGAGCTCGTAGACCAGACTGCATAATCAGAATTCTTAAAAACCGTCTGGGTAATAAAAGGAGTTGCTAGCAGTGGGTCGGGCATCCGAACTGCAGAATCAGAAATCAGGTTCCAACTGTGCCTACAGGGAGGTGTGACGTCCATACAGAGCACTGTCCAATGTATTTAAATATAGATGTTTTCAGTCCACCGCTGTGACTTCTCAGGAAATTATAAAGTTTCCACCAAACGCCAGTCTCTAGGGAGGCGTGGGCTTTGTTTTTCCTCTGCGCAGCCATAACTGGAGTCGACCTTTGTCACCCATCTGAGTGTGAGAGGAAGAGATTAGCTGCACTCCAGGAAACAGGCAAGCCCATCCACTCATCGGGCGCTGGGCAAAGAGGAGTGGACGGCCTTCTTCGCTCGAGGTGCCTGGCTCGTCGACGTGCCACTCGAATGAGTCCCGTTGTTGGCCTGCGGGCGACGGCGTTGTTGACGGAGCTGGAGTTATGTCACACAGCAAAGGTAGAAATGTGACTACATCTCGGCTCAAGAGGACAGCTCGTCAGCGCACCTTTATTCACAGAGCGTGGACAGCCTGTCCTGTTTTTCTCCTCTTTTTACAGGCTTCACGTGAACAGTCTTTCTTTTCCTGTCTTCAGAATAGACTTTAGATTTTTCTGCAAAGTGGAAGCTGGTGCTCTAATGGCTAGGGAGAGTTCACTACTGTGATCAATTCTTGCAGGAAAATGCACCACATGGTGTGAGAGAGCGGTTCATTTTTGTAATGTGTGGCCTCTGTGGCAATGAGCAGGCAATTCTCACTGAAAAAGTGTAACAGAAAATAGTTTTGGTTTAGACGAAAAATGAGATTTTCAGTAAATTGGTTTTGTGCTGTGAAGGTTACATACGAAGATTGCTTAAGAGGGTTCTGTCATCCCTCAATGCATATTTCGTTGAAGGGCAGATTTGACATTTCCTACATAGTTGAAAGGAGAGGTGTGTGTTAGATGTGTGAGCGCAGAAGTCTATCTAGAGGCTCGTGTGCCTCTAAGGCCGGGCCAGTGTACCACATTGATCCAGCCGAACACCCTGTGCCCTGATGGGCCATGAGGAGCTGTCCCAGTAAAACTGCAGAGATGTCCATTTGCAGTTTGAACTAATGGACTCGACACAGTTTACAGTTCTCCTGGTGGCAGTCACCGGACTGGCAATAACTTAGATTCTGTAAACAAATATTTATGACATTTTATGACACCTCCACCCATGAGCAACTCTTATTAAAATGCTAGCATGGCAATTCCTTTCAATTAAAGTCACTGTCACTTTAAGATGGCACACCTACTAGTTACAGAGGTAGCAAGACAGAAAGTCGTAAATCCTGAAGACGAGGTTCAGCTGTTGTTGACCAAACATTAGAATAGTTCAGATGCCAATTTGACCGTGGAACATTTGCTGGTGCCCGACCCTTTAATTTCAGTGTCTAAAAACCACTGACACTCCTGTGTGAATTTGTCCCTGTTTGAGATGCTGGCGCCCAACCCCCTGTCCTACATGGGCTTAACAGATCTCCGTCATAGAAGGCCGAGACAGTCCTTTGTCCTGCCATGTAAGCTCTTTGCAGATTCACAGCGTCACAGGAAGGAAGGGAGCTCCTCGGAGGCCATTTAAAGGCCCACCATGTGACCCTGTCCCTGGGAAGGTGACGGGGTGACATCTGTCTGGAAAAAGCTCCGCTGACCTGCTTAGACCTCCTCTAAGATAATCACCCGGAGGTACTTAAAATGGTGGTCAGAGTGCTTTGGCTCCGGGTGAAAAGGCTTGCTCTTCAGGCTCTTCACCATCGATGCGGTGCATCTCATTAGGGTGAGCTCTGTCTGTGACTGACTTATCCGCTAATGGATACTCTTTTTTTTTTTCTTTTATAAATAAAACCATCAATGGACGTCGAACAGTTCATCTCTCGGGGATGTCCCGTCTCGGTATGATGTCCCGAGGTGATAATGAACTGACCAGCCAGCCCGGACCGCTAATGCCCCTCCACTTTTAATCTTTCCAGCAGAGAGTATCCGCGTGGTCAATAGCCAATTGTTTGGCCTGGCTGGCTCTGCAGTCTCTCAGTCAGCAGGGAGGCACTGATTGTGAAGGCTATTGAGCCGCTCACAAAGGGGCTGAGTGACTCCACACACACAGTGGGGCAGGGAGAGGGAGGGACTGCTGGCTGTAGTGACCCCTGGTGGGGAGGCCGTGATAACTTATTGGGTCGCTCTTTCCAAATGTTGTCTGTTGTCTGGGTATAAGGCTACGTATTTAGGGCCTCAAATGAGAAACATTAGTTAGAAGCTGTTGTGGTATTTCAAAGCATACAGACCTTCAAGCGATAGTTCAGCCCTTTTCGATCTTTTTATATGTTTTTCATCAGATTCCAATGTTGTATTTTAAACATTGTGTCTTCATTTAGCATTTTTGCAATTAAACAGCAGAATGTCAAACGAGTTGAGAAATTGACTCTCTGTTGCGTCAACGGGGGCCTTCCTGAATTTTTTTAAACTGCGACCATTTTCAGCCAAGGGGAGAGCGTTTGCTGGTTCTAAGTTTAATTCGCGCAATGATCTAAATTAACAATTTAAAGGCCGATGATGAGAAAAATATGTGAATTTCACTTATATTGATCGTATGACCCGAACTTCAAAAATTGGTGAAGTATTCCTTTAATGAGATGCTAAAAATGATACAGTGAATGTTAGCGAAATCACATGAATCTTTTTATGTTACCACTTGATGCACAGGTCCTTGCTCTCATTCCCTGGAGAAGTGGTGCGTGTGCGCGTGTGTGCGTGTGTGTGTGTGTCCACAATCTGTGGCCCCCTGAATAGACTGACTCGTCTGGTGTCTCAGTGCAGTCTTTGTCAGCCGTGGCGTGGGGCTCTGGGCATAGCTGACCCATTCCTCTGGGTTGCTAAGGCTCCTCTATAGAGGCTTTCTGCCTGAGCTCAATGCTGCCTGTTCACTAGGATCTCTACTGACGGCGTGGACGCTGGGTTCACACGCTTGTCCTGCTCTCGTGTGTGTGTGTTTGTGCGTGTGTGCGCCGCGTTCTTTCTTTCTTTTTTTGACCAACCCCTCCTCCTCACTGCTCCTCCTCTCCTCCGTTCCCTTTGTCTCCCCCCTCAGCGCCGGCATTGCCGTGGGTTTCTATGGGAACGGCGAGACCTGTGATGGAGTGAACCGGATGACGTACTCCCTCCGCCACGCCAACCGCACTGTGGCAGGGATACAGAAGCTGGTAAGACCCCTTGGCCTGCAACACCCCCAGCAAAACACAGCACACATCTAAATCTGAACTGTGTGTAAAGTGGCACGGCCCTGTCCTGTCTGTGCCGTAGGTGTTTGACAGCACGTCGTCCTTGAACCAGACGGTGGACGACAGCCTGCAGCAGCTTGAGGGCCAGTATGCCAAGCACACGGACTACCTGTCCATCATCCAGAAGCTGCGGGGCCAGCTGGACGAGTTGGTCCGACAGATGGCGGAGATCCCCTTCTGGGGAAACAGCAAGGTCTCACTTGAGAGCCTGGCTGTGGAGATGGAGCTCTACGACTGGTACAGGTGAGACTCCCAAGAGGCGACGGGAAAATGGCTGCCCATGGAAGGCCATGCGCTGCAAGGACGATGTGAGGATTTGAAATGCTAATGAACGGCAACGCAATAATTCCGAGGTTTTTAGTTGTTCTCTTAATTTTAGCGTGGTTGGTTACAAGGGAATGTTTTTCTTTCTTCCATAGTTGGACGATTGTCCCTGGTACAGTCACATGAAAAGTCATGTTTTTGAAGTATTTCTTTGTCCAGAGCCTCCAGCTAGAGTAGCGGTGGTTTTCGGTTAGCATATCTGTCCCGGCTCGTGTTTGTGTTGGTGCAGAGGCGCCTAGGATTACAGAGGCAGACATTTAGAATCACTTACAGAATCTCCCCACTGAACCATCCGAGGCAACTGGTTAAGAGCCGAAAATAAAACCGCGCACACACAGACAATCCCTTCGTAATGCCTGTTTGTACTCCCCCAAGACAATGTTTTCCCTCCACTGATCTCCACAGTTGAATAGTTACTGCCAGTCAGAAGTCTTCCGCTGGATGTGTTCTGAATGTAGAACGAGGCAACAGGGGCGGTTCAGTCAACACAGAGCCCGGGTGTGCTGACGGGTGAGCTGGGCTGACTCAGCAGCAGACCTGCCCTCCTGACGCCTCAGAGATCTCAAAGCACAGCCTCAGCATCTCATTGAGGTGGAGGAAATGTGTACTACCTGAGTCTCCTGGGATTCATGCATTTGAAACAAGCGTTTAATGACCCGTTAAGTGCAGGAGCTGTGCTCTTGCCGCGAATGTGTTGTTGAACGTCGACCTTGCTTTTGTTTTAGGACTGCACATTTTGAATGCATGTATTCCATAAATTTGTTTTACATTTCTTTGGACATTTAGCAGGCAAAACATTGGATCCTGTCAATTTAAAGGAATTGTGCAGTGATGAGCCATGGTATTTTTTTATACTGCTATCGTATTTACACTGCTGTGTGAGTGACTTACATCCAGTTGCTGTGTGTGCTTGTGCCCTCAGGTGGCTGGGCTATTTAGGCCTGCTGCTGTTTGATATCCTCATCTGCCTGCTGGTGCTGTTTGGCCTCATTCGCAACTCCAAGGGAATCCTCATTGGGTGAGCAGCATCACCTGACCGTGCATGAGGGAACCTGAAACATTAGTAGCCGTCAGTAAACTAATGCTTAGTCATTTTCGTTGCAGTGAAAGATCATATTAAAAAATCAAAGCCACCCACATTAAGAATGTCTTCCTTGTGAACCATAGACAGCACTTGTTTTAAGTTAGTCTTGACTTCAGGCTGAACGATTCAGTCAATTTCATGAAGCATTCAAAAGTCATTCTCCACAATTAAGTATTAGCCGGTCACAGGGAATTTGGCATGTCTAACAAAACTAATCTATGAGAAATTAATGACCACTCCATTTCTGAATGTCTCGTCTGCAATAAGGTTAGGGGCAGGCTAGTCTTGTTCTTAATAGAGATAGATTATCAGTGGAACTTTAAGTCCTCAGGCCCAGATTGCCCTGTCCCTTGTGTCTAATGGTCTGTGTCTGCAGATCCATAGGGGTCAGTTTGGGGGGAGTCTGTCATGTGATTCTGTTACAAAGCATTAGACTTCCCTCTGCCCACTTCCAGCACAGTAAAGTCCTCTAATCTCACTCAAACGTTACACACAGTTCAGCTTTCAAGAAATTAAAGTAGATTACCAAAACAGCCTGTGGACAGATTTTCCTTAGAATGGTCCAAACTAAGCGAGTTAATGTTCTTTGTCTTTTAGCCTCTTGACGTTCTCTTTCTCTCTCTCTCTCTCTCTCTCTCTCTCTCTCTCTTCCCCCCCCCCCTTGTGCTGCATCTGTAGTGTTTGTTTGCTGGGCGTGTTGGCTCTTGTCATCAGCTGGGTGTCCCTGGGGCTGGAGCTGGCTGTTTCTGCGGTGAGTGTCTCCATGAAAACACGACACTGTGCCGGAGCTGCACCCAAGGCCGAGTCTTTGTTGTACAGTAGGCCTGGACGTGGGAGTGGAGCCCAGTATAGTGTACCTCCTCAGCCTAGAGAACAGGGCTAAATAAAACCAAATCACATCCAAAGAGCTCGTGTCCTTTTATTTTTCCATTTCTCTGTTTGTCTCACCAAAGTCTCTGAAAGCACTGGGGATCTTCATGTTGCGGTTGCAAATTGTGGAACTTCTAGTTGTTTTCTCTCGATGCAAATTCAACACCCACCCTCTCCCCATGCTAATGTGTTTCTCCCCTGGAGAGGATGTGAATGCATGGTCTCCTGCTGAAAATAGGTTGCTATCTGCTCAGAATAAATATTCCTCAGTTGTTGTTTTTTAAGTACATTCATGAAATGTTGTCAGTGCAGCATTGTGTTTTCTCTGCAGACATCCAGTGATTTCTGTGTTGCTCCTGACATGTACATCACAAAGGTGGCAGAACAGTTCAAGCTCATCGATCAAGGTAAGCAGGTCTTTTGACAATGTCGTAACTGTCAGTTTATGTATTTGTTTCATGACAGTTCATAAAATGTTCCCATCAAAGTCGGTGTGGTAATAGCTTGTGGGAAAACTGCTCGCCCTTAGCCAAGAAATCATTTCCTGTTTTCTTTGTAATAGGGCTCATCTGCTGACTCTGTATCTCATTATCGCTCGTTTCAACGTGACAGAGAAACGCGACGGTTCCAGCAAATTGAAACGCATTTGACGGATATCCTTCATGGGAGGGACAAGATGGGGCTGTAAAACTGCGGGTTTACCCGAGATAAGAAATATGAGCCAGTCCTCTGTGGAACACTTTTCCTCATTTCATAGTTTTTTTGATAGCCGTGAGGAACGTCATTTCACGTCGGTACGCCCCGCAAAGATAGGAGCAGAAATAATTAGTGGGATGCGATGACACAAAGACAAAAGCCCCTACGACACGACCGACAAGTCTGATCGGCGTACCGCTCAATCAGTCAAACCCAGGGGAGGCCTCGAAAACCTGCTGCTCCCCTTCCCGACGCCACGGAGAGATGTCATTGTATTTTATGGAGCGAGGCCGGGCCTTCTTTACAGCCCATAATAGATTCCTATAAATTAGCCGCTCCATCTGGGGCGAGGCGGACACGGGGGCGGCGGGCCAGCTTGCCCAGCGTGACCCGTGGAGTAATTGGCCAATCTGCTGCCATGATGAGAAGTGCGTGCGTGCCTGTGTGTCCGCGTATGAGCGGAAGCGAGGGAGAAGAGAGAGAGAGAGAGAGGGGTGTGCAGCGGAGATAAGGGAAGTGGAGCAGGAGGAGTGGAGGATAAAAAAAAGACGTAGGACTAAAAGGAAGAGTAGTGAGTGAGAGAGTGGGTTCCTATTACGCTCTCGGTGTGAAAACCAGGAGCTGTAAGAACACGGTCACCAGTGAGGGAGTGAGTGCTCTCCCAGTTACCACTCGCTCTCAATAGACGCTGTGTTAAAGGCCATTATCTGGGTTCATAACAGTGTGTTGTTGGGTAAACCTTACGAGCTGTACACCCAGGCTACATACAGTACTGTGCTGTGGCGGTCGGCCTGAACGCATCATGATTCAGTTGACTCATCACGTTATCTCTTTGCTGTACATCCACATGACAGATTGGCTGATGACTGTCAGAATGTGGTCATTAACATCTCCCTAGTGTTTGTTCTACCCAACTCCCAATGGATGTACTTTTTCTTTAAACCCCAGAACATGCTTGTTGGCCGTGTGACGGATACCATTTTAGGTTCTTTCCTATCTACAAATGTCGGGCCCTGATAGGTTCCTCTCATCATGTTTTCAGTGCCTCCTGCCTGCCGTGTGCTCAGTGGGCCGAGGAGTCCGGTGGTCAGGCCGCGAGATAGGGCTTCTTTACCGTCCACGGACTGCTGCTTTTATGACCGCCCCGTCAGACTCTTTGTTGTTTTTCTCCTTGGCAGACCAATGCTGTCGGCGAGCCACTGTAGCGAGTGAATCATCGCAGTAGCTCCTCGTTTCCTCGTCTCCTTCGTTCGCTCACCCCTCGCTGCCCGTTATGTCAGCGTCTTTACGGCCCTGTCATATTTCACGCAGAGAGGCGGTGTTGTTCCGGCGACGTTTTATGGCCCTGCCCTGCCGTTTCCTGTTGTAAAGAAACTGAACCCGCTATCATTACAGCGGCCACAAATTAGAGTTATGGGTCTGTTCCCTCCAATGGAGGTACCTTTAAGTACCATTACAAGCTTTAAGAAGGGTCTTTTGTTTCTTATGGTATATGGCCACCCAAGGATGTAATCGAATGAGATGTTCATTTCGCTGTCAGCGCCGCGATTACAGACAATGTATGAGACGGACAGGGAAGGCAGGCTAGCCAGCGTGGAGGCACCACGCCGTAGCCAAGCCAGACATATGAATATCTGCTTCGTTCTCTCTCTCTCTCTCTCTCTCTCTCTATCTCTCGTGTTCGAAGCGTTTCAAAGTCACGCTTTCGGCGTTTTAGAGTTCGATACATGTTTTCTTTGGTATTCACTCAAGTGTTGGGGAAGCTGCGCGTCACTGGACAATGTTTGTGGACGTCACAGTGCCGTGTGTCACTTTTGGCAGCAGCATAAATGTAGGAAACAACCAGATGGAGAGTGGTGCTCCCACTCTGAGCCTGTGCCAGTGCCGTAGCAGGCGACCATCGAGTCACGCGCTCCAAATATCGTTCGGTGTTTCATCGCCTGTGCGTGGGTGTCCTTCTGACACATATCCAGAGTTATGTGTCAGGCGAAATCCTGTGGGAAACGGCAGTCCTGTAGTCTCGTCGGGCCCGCCCGCTCTGACCCATTAGCCTTGTTTACTGAGCTGTGGCCCGGGCCTATCGACCCACTCCGTCCCCCTCTCCCCCCCTCGTCAGCTCCTCCACTCCTCCGCTCCTCGTTAGCGAGCTCATCAGCCACCATTGATTTATCTTCCGCCCTCTGTCTCTCGGTCGCTAGCCGCAGCCCTGCAGCGGAGGGCCAGCCAAAATAACCTCTGGTGTTTTTCGAGTGGCTGACCTCTGATCAGAGCCTGTGGGAGCCGGAGAGCTGTGAGATGATCCGAGGGCCGCGAGGGTCACGAGCTGGTGTTCTCCAGACGGTGCGGGTTTAAATAGGAGCTCAAGGTCAGCCGGCTGAAATGGCACGCTGGGAAATCGGGGCAGTTCAATTAGAGTGTTAGTCGGATGCCTTCAGTGAAGACTAGGGAAGGGTTGAAGCGACGAGGAAGGCTGTTCTCCTGTTTCCTGTGGCTGCGCTTACGTAATCCCTTTGCCTGCTATTTTTATCCACAGATATTCTGCAGTACTACCTTCAGTGCAGTGTTGGTCAAAGCAACCCCTTTCAACAGGTATTTACCACAGTCATTACCAGTCTATTTTCCATTGTTTCGTGTTTGTACAGTTACTCCACCGTGTATGCTGAAACTGTTCATGAGGAAGGACATCTTTTGTTTGCGTAACAGTCAAATAGACATTATGTATGCACATATCCTTAATTATTCATGACCTGCTAGTGCTAATTGGTCACAGAAGCACTGACTAGATTTGAGATGCAAACGAGTCATTCCCATTGGACCAAAGGGATGGTGCCGACGACGCTGCCGAGGTAGAAATCTCGGGGCGCCGTCAAAGACGATCACGTCAAAAGTGTTACGGCCGTCGGTAGGTAACGCCACACGCTTTCCTCGTAGCCTCTACGCAGACGGGCCTTATATTTCAGGCTCTACCATTTCGAGTGGACTGGCCACAGAGGCTCAGCCACAGAGGCTCTAACGTGAGGTCCTGACGGGTAAACGCAGCACGTGCAGCGCCTTCGTTCTCTGAGAGCGGAGAAGAGAGCGGGCACTTCCGAGGCATTTCGTCACTCTGCCTTTTTTCCGCCGTCTGTCAGGGGGGTTTAAATGTAGAGCCGGGGCACCACCACGCCGTGTCCATTTTACCCCACCACTTCAAACATTAATGGGATTTGAAGGCCGAAAGTGCCGCTCTTCCGCGGGCTTTTAATGCACTGTATATTTTATCTCTCCCCTCCTCTCATGAATTTATCAAACGGTCGGGTGCTGCCCCGGGCCGGCCTAACAACACACGTCTGTGGATGCGCGAGGAGGTCGATGCATAATGCAAGCCTCGTAGCACACGGCCATAGCTACGGGATGCCGGTGCCTGGGTCGAGTGTGAAAAGAAGCGGGGAGACCCTGATGTTTAGAAAGGAGTCCTGACACTGTCCTGGGTTTCCGATGTCTTACAGATGCTGTCCGGGAGCCACAAAGCCTTGGTGGAGATGCAAGACGACGTGTCGGAGCTGCTGCACTCTGCCACCCGGGAGTACCCGCAAACAAAGGTGGGTGTGTGTGTGTGTGTGTGTGTTTGCACCGTACACACTGTCCGCCCGCCGCCACGAAAGGCACACACCCCAGGGCCAGTACAGTTCCTGCTGTCTCAGTGGTTTCACCCCGTAAAGCGACACAATACCAGCCTTGTTGTGGCTGTTTTGGAAGGGGTCAATAGTGCACAGAACGGAGCCAGTGGACGAGAGCAGCAGCGTGCACCTGGCCCTCCATCAAAGCGCGGAAGCCCACCTGGCCTTCCCGTTTGTATTGTGCTCCTGTCAGGCTCTGACGCTGTGACGGGCCCTCCTCTATAGAGCCTAGCGGTATTGTCCAGCACCGGCCCTTCCACTGTGTGCACGTGCACTGACCAACAAGGACTGACATTTCGGGGGCGGGCGGGGTGGGGGGGGTGGAGAGGGGTATAGGCCTTGTGAGGGGGAAATGTGCTGAGTGTATGAATTCATTCACACCGGCAGATGTGTTTACCTCTGCCAGGCAGCACGACACAGCCTTCAAGTGGGATTGTTCTGTTCCAAACGCACCACTGTAGGTGATGGTCCCTGCCTGGCCCTACAGCTGCTGGACAGTTAGAAGTGTCAGCTTGTTTTATTTGATATGTTTCACACACTGTTTCCTTCCTGCTTTATATGCGCTGGGTGAATTTTCTCAAGGTTCTTACCAGCTGTGGTTTGCAAATGATGTTTGTGACTAGGACACCCCAAAAATATTTTTGAGATATCCATGTTGTTAATTGGAGCCGTGACCTTGTTTTTAAAAGTGTGTGTGTGTGTGTGTGTGTGTGTGTTTTTTTTCTCCAGGGAGATCTGGACCAGATCCAGGGAGTGCTGAACACCACAGAGATTGCCCTGCACCAGCTCACCGCCCTGGTGGACTGCCGCAGCCTGCACATGGTGAGCGGGAACCGGGGGACCACTGAGGTGTCCAACCGGAATGCAATGAGACACTCGACGTGGTCCGTCTGTGGTTGAATCGATTTATGGGTGGAATTATGGCGAATCGCGTGCCCCGCACGTCAACCTCACTTGTCATCTTCAATAACTTTGACCGGGTGATGTGGTCAAGTTGGCCGTGCCGTATATCTAGGATCCACTCTCCATTCACACTCACCAGCCTGGCCTTCAGCCCACTCTGAGCCATCTGGCCTGGACTCCACATCTCGCTATTGTCATCTGTTAACCTTGAAGTTGTTTGGCAAAGGTAGAATGCCCTGACAAAGCCACACCTGATTATTGGGGCATGCATTCCGTGATTATAGGCTGCTAAATATAGCACAACCTCTACAACAGCTAGCTTGGGTTTCTCAAATGCATTTGGAAGAAAGGGCACGACTGGTTTCATCAGTTCACCTGACATAGACCCTACATACATTTCTACAAACCTAATGAGTCTTTAAAGCACTTCACTTTTGATACATCAATTTGAGTCTTGGTGATGAACTTTAAGGTTAAGTTATATATAAGGTTTATTTATATATATATATATATATATATATATATATATATATATACTTTTTTTTTATAAATTAAAGTGAAACTTAAATAGATTGTTAGGGAAAGCTGCCCTTGTCCTGTGTGCCCTGTCTTCCTTTGAACAAGGTGTCTTTCTTAGCCATTGTTCCTCGTATTCCGTGCCTTTTGTAACGCTGTACAGCTCATTTGGGTGTACGTGCACAAGTCATTTTCCTCCCGTAAAATAATGACTGTAATTTCCTGGGTTCAGACTACATTCGGAAATGACAACGCGGCCTCCTTGCCCCCCCCCACCCCCCCTCTCCAGTTGAACCAGTTTGCAGGGAGGTATCATTAAATAGTCACCGCTCTGCCTGCTCGTGGAACACATGTATCGAGGCTCTGCTCGACCCGTCTTAGCAGAAGAGCCGTGCGAAGCATCTGTTATTTTACGCACTCGTTGTAATCCTTTTGGAACGCTTATGTCACCCGCTTTTAGCTGTGCCGACACATTGCTACATCTTTGTGGATTTAGTGTGTAGTTGTAGCCATGTTACAGCATAAAGGAAAATCTAGGCCTGGACTATGACACCGTGTCAAGTTCCTCTCTCGGAAATGTTCTTCTAACCTGAATTTAGGCTATTGTGAATATGCGTAGTCTGTTCTTTCATACCTCGCCATGTCTCTATTAAAGCCTGGGTGTGTGTGGTTGTGTTGCAGGACTACGTCCAGGCTGTGACGGGCCTGTGCTACGATGGACTGGAAGGCCTCATCTACCTGGTCCTCTTCTCCTTCGTCACCGCGCTCATGTTCAGCTCCATCGTCTGCAGCGTGCCCCACACCTGGCACGCCAAGAGGTGAGCCCCTCCCTCCGCCAACCCACGCCGGCATCCACCTCGCCTCCCCCCCCCCCCCTTACCGCCAGGGGCTCTCGAGACAGGTTTCTGCGCCAGGAAGCTGCACCAGGGTCCATCTCGAAACGAAAGCGTTGTTTTGGTTTTTTTTCCCCAACAGACGAATCTGTGTTCTCTCGCATTGTTTTGTATGGAAATTTAAACGGTGCGCTGTGGTGGGGAGTTAGGTGTTGGGAGGATTGTTGCGCGCCGCTGACGAGCGTGTTCTGCCGCCTCAGACTGTGTTCATCACTGGGAGCCGGCCAGTAGGCTCCAGCTGCAGAGTTAAACAGATCCATTCCTGGGCCGTCCTAATTGTGCTCCTTGCTTTTGCTAAACGCCGGAAATGGAAACGGCGAGCTGGATTTGGGAGAGAGATCAGGATGCTCAGGGACTGTGACCACAGCCAAAAACACACACACACACACACAGTCCCGCAGAGGCTAGTATGACATTTTAGGGTGAAGGATAAAATCGGTGTAGTTTTACCACCATGCTGCCTGGGAGAAGGGGGCTGGCTAGGCTGCGCTCTGTCGCTAGCCCAGTTCCCACAGTCACTACCACCCAGGGCGAACCGGTTCCTCAGCTTGTGGCTCTTCTGATCTGACAGCTGTGTTTATCCCCGACTCGTCAATATTTAAGTGCCTAATCGGAATCTTATTAACTTTACATGATTCAAGTTCTATTATGAGCATGTTGTAAACTCCATTATGCATTCAGTGAGAAGATTTTATTTCAAGGTAGAGGATTGCAGAATTCTAAAATAGCCGTTTCTGCCCTGGATGCTCTGTTTCGTGGTATGGCTAATGGGCTGTGTGCTGTGAGCGATGTAATGCGATGATGTCATGTAGCAGTTATGCAGGGGGGGAAAACCCTGCGGGTGCAGCCGACACTAGGGGGAGACATCCTCCATGATGTCAGACTCATTCATTCTTACATGTGCTCCATTTTTTTTTTTTTTTTTTTTACTTCCTTTGTTAGGAGCGTCTCCTATCTCAAGACAAAATGCTTTATGTGTACTTTAGTTTTTGCTCAGTTGTCCCATCTCAACTAATACTAGCTTATGGTCAAAGTAGTTAAATAAGCCAGTGCTTGCAGTGGCACAATTTCTTTTTCCCCCAAATGATTTATATCAGTGTATTTTACAACCTTGGTTCAACTCCTTTGAGCTTAGGTGAAAACTACTTTGTCCTCACATCAAAAACAAAGATAATTCATATTTTTATTTCCCCCCTGGACAGTCATGAAACTGAACAGAAACATGACCATTTGTGTTTGCACGGTGTTAGTGGTCCGTGGGCAGTAGAATGGGAGCGGAGCTCCCCCTGGTGGTCGCGAGCAGCATTTCAGCGCCGTCTCTGTGTTTGTCCCCCCGACAGGAGCGAGGACGACGGCGAGGAGGTGTCCATGGCGCACGGCGGCCGGCAGAACCACGACAACCTGTACCGCGTGCACATGCCCAGCCTCTACAGCTGTGGCAGCAGCTATGGCAGCGAGACCAGCATCCCCGCCGCCGCGCACACCGTCAGCAATGCCCCGGTCACCGAGTACATGTGAGTACCGTCACCGCGGCCGTGCTGACAAGAGGCCTCGAGGCTCTCTCTGTCTCTCGACCGCACGGCTCGTTGAAGGCCCAGGCAGTGGGTGAGGAACGGGGGGGTAGTCTGCCATGTGAGCTGGCGCTGTACTCTGGGGGCCCCACGTTGAGCAGGCCCCCAGAGAGAGGAGCCCGGAGCTCCCACCTCGGGGACACATGCAGCTGTTTCCCTCCAGCTGTGGTGCCTTTGAAACCCGAGGCCGTTGGCCTTATGAACGGACCTCTTTGGTTTATATGGTCTGGAAGAGGGGGGAGGGGTATAGTCACACCAACCCTGGCCTCAGACTAGACTCCATCCACACCCTTAAATGGTGGGATTTGTTTCTTTTGGTGTGTGCCTGTCTTCAGTGCATTTGTGTAGGATGCATTTCACAGAGAATGGAGATCCAACCCTCGCTGACCAAAGTGGCCATTGATATCTTGTATTTAAATACGTTCTAATATGTTGGAATAAGAATTTCTGAATCTTCCTTCCTTGCCTTCTATCTGACCGTGTGTGTGTGTGTGTGTGTGTGTGTGTGTGTGTGTGTGTGTGTGTGTGTGTGTGTGTGTGTGTGTGTGTGTGTGTGTGTTTTAACTCCTCAGGGCTCAGAACGCCAACTTCCAGAACCCACGCTGTGAGAACACTCCTCTGATTGGCCGCGAGTCTCCTCCCCCCTCCGTAAGTGTAACACGCCCTGGACTACGTCACTCCTCAAAAGCTCTCCTCCAGGATCCCT
The DNA here is from genome assembly GCA_036023535.2 of Galaxias brevipinnis. Taxonomy (NCBI): domain Eukaryota; kingdom Metazoa; phylum Chordata; class Actinopteri; order Galaxiiformes; family Galaxiidae; genus Galaxias; species Galaxias brevipinnis. Next base: position 4,253 of record JAVQIZ010138182.1, on the reverse strand, counting down.
TGACAACCGATAGAAGGACCGTGCCAGCCCCAAAGCCACTGACCCTCGTTGTAGCGCCAAGCTGGCTCACACACTGATCTCTACAAGTCCGCTCTGCTTAAAGCACACGTTTAATCTCCCCTGTAGTGTTCTGTGTGATGTAAAACAAGATTATTTGGGTGTCAGAGGGTGAAACACTGGGAAAAGTCATCATTATCGTTGCTCCTTTTTAAAATATTTCCATAGTTCTCTTGTTGTGTGATTGCAACTTACAGATCATTTCAAAAAATGTCGTTTTGAAGTTACAGTTTTGGAGAATGTTGAAGCTGTTGACATAGGTTGGGCAGGTAGTGAGAAGAGTACCCTATATGTCTGTGCGTGGCTTGTCGGTTGTTTACATTATTTTACATAATGTAAGTCAATGTAGCTTCCTCTTAAGAGCTAGTTACAGTAGAGCGTAGTTCAGTCTGGCTGCGTGTTGTGAGTCCACCTCAGACCCTCCCCCTGTGACAGTCACTGGTCCCTGCCCACCCCTCCCCTGGTGTATCCTACCCTGGAGGCCTGGCCCTGCCCCTGGTGTCTGTGTGTCTGCCTGGACCTAGACACTGCTGCTGCTGCTGCTGTGTGTATCTTCTCTGTACTCTCTCTTGTCGTCACGCAGTTGTATTTGACGGCCATGGACAATAGCAGCCGTCACAGCTGGCAGTTAAAGCCCTCGGAGAATTCCAGGTCGTACTGGTAACCTCGTCCGCTAATGCCAACAGGTACAGAACACGAGCCATGACACAACCCCCCCCACTCCCAACCACTGCCCTGTGACTGCCTCCACCCCCGTCCTCCACCCGGCTCTCCACAACACCTACTCCACTCCCTCCTGTCTTGACTCCTGCTAGCGTGCCACCTGTCACCTGCCCTCTGTTCCCTGTGCCCCTGGGCCGCATGCCTCATCCCCACCCCTCCCAGTGCTGCTCTGCCCTGGAGGACACTGGGAGCGGCAGCCCTGTCCGTCAACTGGGCGGAGGGATATTTGGAACAAAGTAAGACCCTGTAAAAGATGAGGGACGAGAGACCGTTGAAGTTTAACCTTGCACAGCTAATAGAGTTACAAGGGTTTTGGTGGAGAGTTAGTTGAAATAAACTTCTTTCTACAGCATCCAGTACTTTGGAACTTGTGCCCGTTGTCTAGCGTCTGTCGGGTCTTTCCTTTGAATTGAATGTTGTTATTCTGCGGTCTTGGTAAGGCTTTCTGACTTTAATGTCCGATCAGTTTGGACAGCTTCACTTTCACATTACAAATCTAACAACAGCCAAGCCCCATGTGTCTTGATTATAAATGGAGAATAGCCAATGCAACATCCTCCCAGAGAAAACACACAGCTACATGGAACTATCAGCAACCGTCTTATGTTTGTTGTGTAAATGCATGGTTTATTGCTGCATTTTTAGATTGGAAAGATTATGTAAGGTATTGGTTGAATAGAAAGGCCATCTCAATGTCTGATTTGAACACTATTCAAATCTTTGAGCTCTTCACTGAAGGGTCACTCGTTTTTCTTCCTATCCTTCGTCACTTTCCCTCTGTCTTGTTTTTCTGTGCATAATGAAATCAAGGTCTTGAACTGATATTAAAGGTTCCAAGAAGAGATGAGTATTTATTTAAAGTAATTATATGAAATGAAATAGCTTAGGAGTAGTTGCTTTAAGCAGGCATTTTAGTGTGCAAAGGTGGAATTCAGCCATGTTCAATTACTAGCTAAGTAAACCAGATGTTTCCATCAGACTATTTGTAATGTAACTGAATGAACCGATTGGCTGACATCACTTGTCAACCAAGTATCAATTGTACAAAAGGGGATTTCTTCAGCACTAGTAGACTGGTGTGTTTTATATCAGACTAGAGGATTTCTTAGGTTTAAACTGTTGTCAGTTATGTTTGAGTCATTGGGTATGACGCAGTGTGTCACAACGCATACATGTTGGTTTTCACATGAAATGTAGCATTATGCAATCTACTTCTTTGTATTCTTTACTTGTATTACAATATGCACGGGTGTATCATATTTAATAGGTATGAATGATTTTCATCCTGCATGAGTGCTTCAAAATATAATAATTACAAATTTGAGATATATTTGAAAACTAGTTGTGCTGTAATCTTTGCGTTGTCCAAATCCCAGATTTTTATTTTGCGTTGTTGATGGTTTCATCAAACATTGTTTTTATCAACAATGTGCCAATTTCCTTCTTTTCTCCAGCTGTGCTGTCTTACAGTGTAACCTCTGATATAGGGCTGGTTGAAAGCTTCATCCTGTGCTGAAGTAGCTGATTTGTCAATGTCCTTGAGAATATGACGTGTAACATTGTAAAACAGTGGTGAATTTGTTTTTGTTTATCATATTTAAAAGAGGGTATATATATTTAATTGAACTGATGATGACTTCAGTAAATCAGACGAATGATTCGTGCATACATAGCACTTGATTGCATGTATTGACTAATGTCGTTTTATTTGATGTTATCCAACTTTTTTGTATATTTTCCCTCACAGTACACATCCAGCATGAGGGCCAAGTATCTGGCCAACAGCCGACCAGACCCCAACAGCCGACCAGACCCCAACAGCAGAGAAGACCCCAGCGTCCGACCAGACCCCAGCGTCCGACCAGACCCCAGCAGCCGACCAGGCCCCAGCAGCCGACCAGACCCCAGCAGCCGACCAGACCCCAGCAGCCGATCAGACCCCAGCAGCCGCTGGCTAGTTCCCAGCCACACTCCAGCCCACTAGGAGACACCACTGGAACAGACCATGTCTTGGATAAGACACCATTGTGAAACCACTCAACAGCTTACTGTTTATTTGTATTGCACCTCCCCAGTGACGTCATCACCCCACCCGGTTCCCAATCACGTCAAAAGCCCAACAGCTGGCCCACTCCACCAGCCTCAGAAGCAGCACCAACCATGCCCTAGTTTGCTTGACAGCAGAGTTGCAGCAGCACATCATGTCAATGGAGCTGTCATTATAATGGCTTTGCCGAAACTCTTTCGTGACGTTTCCTGATGTGTGGCCTAACCAAGTCAAGGTGTAGCCAGGGAAAGATGGTCTATTCACAGGAGTGTGAGAGTCCCGATCTTTGACTTTTGGAGGGCTCTTGAATAGAGGTATCATTCCAGTAACTCACAACCCCTGCCCGGCTGCGACTCTTAGCCTTGATGGAGGAACGCCTAGCTTTTGCTACTTTGACAGTGAAGAGACAACTGGACAGCAGCCACAGTTAATGATGATCTCTGTGGAGTCCCATCCAATAACCAATTTAGACATTTGTGTTGTCATCTTAACACTTTTGGAATATCCTTGTGTTTGACTCTCTACAAAGATATCCACATTCTAGGTTGGTCATGGCACCTCAAAACCCACTATTTCCTTTTTTGGTTATGGGCAGGTCATACAACAGCAAATGTATTCTCCTGTGGACTTCTAACGGATCTGGTGTACAATACAGCATAGATATTGCTCCTCACTTGCATGTGGTAAATTGAAATGACTGTGGATAACATTCCTTTCTTTAAGACGAACTATCGTTAAACATTTTAATCCCGATAGTTACCACAACAATGTAGCTATTGCTGTGTTGAAATCTCTGGTAGTGCTCATTGACATGCTAGACTAGTAATGATTACTGGTGCTTGTGGTTTTTGTCTTGCTAGATGTTTACTGTACTGTACCTTCATTTCCCTTGGAACAGGGAATTAGGAATAACCTTAACCCTTTTTGAAGTTCTTATGAATTTACTGTATCTTAAACTGTGTTGTCCTTCATGGAATAGGGACCAGAAAACGTTCCACATATTTGAACACAGGATTAGGTCGCAAGAATTCTGTGGGTTTACTGTTGACAGTTTACCATCTCAGTTTCTCATAGTATCGTGTCGCCTGGACATCTTGGGTATTTCCTGGTTCATAAAACATCCTTGAATTCTGCGTTATTAACCAATTTTCCCTAGTCCACGTTGTTCAATATTGACATATCAGGGCAGCTGTGTAACATGATTCACGTGGTGACAGAGAGCAACTTATAGGTCGTACATTTGGAGCTGTCATGGGAACCAGTTACCTGTTGTTTTACAGACCTGCCATTGGAAGGAAGATAAAAGCTTAGAACAGCCTAGCGACCAGTCGGATTTTAGTTTTTTTAGGGGGGGGGGGGGGGGGGGGCATTTATTTGATGTTGTTTAGCCAAAATTTTTTTTCAACCCCATTTTTAAATGGGACGT
>JAVQIZ010138127.1:0-12414 GCA_036023535.2 Galaxias brevipinnis | reverse complement strand
AGAGAGAGAGAGAGAGAGAGAGACCTCAGAGAGAGAAAGTGATAGAAGGGGGTCAAAGAGATGCAGGGAGGACAGGACAGTAAAAAGCAAATAAAGAGAGGCTGAAAGCTCTGCAAGTTTGAGTCAGCGCGTCTGTTTCCCGACATAGCGTTGGAGTGCAAGTCACAAGGTTCCTCTAGACTTTTAATGAGAAAAGTATGTCAGCACTTCTTGGTCACTCCATTGTGGCCCAAGAAACAGGATTTTGTTTTTGTTCAGGTGGTAGTGACAGATAAAAGAAATGCTTGCCAAATCATCGGCCATTAGCAGCTAACGGCATTGACATAGCGGGCAGGTTAATTATCAGAACTGGATTTGAGGCTCTCACCAGGCAGGAAGGGATTGACCGGTCATTGGCTAGGATTGGCAAGGCACGCAGAGGCAACAGAAGGGAGCGGAAATGACAAGCGTTGACAGCCAGGGATGACGGGCGTGTCTGTGGAGAGTGGACACGTCACCGTGACACAGGCTGATTCCCGGGCGACGCGGCAGCGCAGGGTGACACAGGGCTTCCACCGCGGCCTGCGGCCCAGATGGTGTGTTCGAAGTCCGACTGCAGCAAATGCAAAGGCAAACCTCACGAGACAACGCAAATATCGTTAGGTGTGGACGCTTGGTGTTGCAGCTGTGATATTTCTGGGGCCACTCGCTCATCCTTCATCCACCTCTCTCTCTCTCCCTATCTCTCCACGGCTCCTGTCTCCTCCCGTTCCCCTCTCTTAATCCCTCCATCAGTCTGTTCCTGTCTGGTTGTGGTATATGCTAATGCCATGAGGTGGGTGCGAGTGTGCGGAGCGGGAGGCGATAGGCTTTTTTTTGGGGGGGGGGGCTAACCTGTTGGAGGGCGACGGAGCGTGCCCCAAATCTCCAAGCCTGCTCTGCAGGAGGGGAGAGGCGGTCCAACAGAGCTGGGCGCCATGTGGCGCTACTCCGCGGCTGGGAGCTGAGCTGCATACCTAATGACTTCCTGTAACTCCGGGGCTAATGATCATTTACCTGGAGGAGGCCACTGTCTGCTTCCCTGTCCCACAGTTCCCTCTGCAGGCAGGCTCCAGAGGTGGTCTCCTAAACCAGACCAGGGGTCTTTACCCCCTCGCCATGAAAGGCTTATCTTCCACGCGTTTCAAATGCTTATCAGAGGATCGCGTCTCCCTGCTGGCCGTTGTAGTGTGTCGTTTTCTGGCTGCTAGATCCTGCCACGCTCAAAGATGATTTGAAGAAGAGAAACTAAATTCGTGACCCATGCAGAATTTTTGGAACACGACGTGAACTGTTTTTGCAGCTGTGTTTAATGCTGATTATTAGCAGATAATTGAATTAAGTGAGCTGGTGTGGCCGGGATACAAAACTGGGTTTAAGCACATGTAGAATAAATCACAGGTTTCCATCACTTCCCTTGGTGGTCTTCTGTCAGTCAAACATCACGTTTCACTGCTTTGGTATGACCTCTCGTCTCTCCTAGAAACCACGATATCTGCTCAAACAGACCACAAATGACATCACAAACATGGGTGAAAACCGCGGTGGCTGGCGACGGAGGTGTTGTTTCCTTGGGTTATCTTTCGTTTTCTTCCCTTTTTTTATCGGGGACTCAGGTTTAATTGTGGCTGCTGTCTTGACAGGAGCCTCGGTGTCAGATGGAACAGATGTCTGAATCTGTGTCTGACATTTAGGTCCAATGAAACAAACACGGGCCCTCCGTGGCCTGCATCTGGGCTCCATTTGGTTGCCTGTGTCTTGTCTCGCCCGAAACACAGTAACGACAACCGGTGCTGTGACACGAGGTATCAGAAGAGGAGGAGGTGAGCCTCTGTCTGAACCACAAACATGTGGAGCACTTTCTGACAGGCACCAAAGACAGTGACGCTGATTTAGTCTCTCCTGCTACCGCCTTTAGTGTCTGTCAAAATATATTACATCTAATTCTGTTGGGCTGGACTCGAGTTATTTGTCATTGTCTTTGTATTGAATTCAAAGGTCCACAATGCAATAATAACATATATGTCCAGTATACTGTATATGCTTAAAATATATACATATATAGCACATACAAACAGTATATATACCATAATATATATGCTGTTGCATTTAAATTAGTTTACTTATACAGCATATAACATGCAAAATCAACATTAGTAATGGCTCCTTAAAACGTCAAGAGTTTTAGAATATCAGTTTGGCTTTAAATAACAGAGATGTCCTCAAGTTGTCTAGATAAACCAGTGTCGAGAGTCCCACCCTGGCAGCCCTGTCCTGAGATGCATGGAGGTGGGTGGCCAGTGTGGGAGGAAGACCTCCTGTTGGAAAGCGGTGTGAAAAGAATCTCAGAGCCCATCCCTGATCCACGCCGGTTGCCTTAGGCAGACGAAGTAGCCATGAGCGAAATATAATCTCTGAAATATGAAAAAGGGCACACTCCTGGCCTGCAGCCTGCCCACCCACTCTCCCCTCAGGCAGAGGTCCATCCTCAGCCCAGCCTGCCAGGGCTTATCCTCAGGTTATCGCTCTTTCACGTTTAAATTCACTAAAAGTGACTCTGTTTTGTGTGTTTCTCCATACCTGTACTCGGAAGCACAATCATTCAACCTTCATGATGAATTTACTACCAAGTAGTGTGTCTATAATGGACTCAGTGCCTTTTGCCAAAGTGGCTTTGCCAGGTAAAATAAATGTGTTGTTATTCTATTCCTGCCTGATGGAGAGGGTTGCCCAAAGACGAAAGCGAAAACTCTTTAGCGTCCTGAGGTTTGCCAGGGGCCATTTTGGCTGCAGCCAGATGGTGTTTGCCAAGAGCCAGGATGGCTGCCAGTTTCCCCAGCAATCTCAGACACCTGTGATGGATGGCCCAGTGGGTTAGGCTATACAAACGCAGCTGTGATTGCATGGTGCAATAATGGAGGAGAGGGGGACCTGTGAGAGGGAGATAGACAGAGGTTGTTTAAGCCGCCACAGTGCTTTGAGCTGATACACTACGAACAGATTCAAAAGCCCTGGAGACTGTGGCGCAATAGCTCCGGTCATCCAGAACAGTAGTTTTATCTCTCTCTCTCTCCCTCTCTCTCTCTCTCTCTCTCTCGCTCTCTCTCTCTCTTTTCACTCTCTGTATTGCTAGCTCACTCGCTCGCTCTCGTAACCTGTAAAGAGAAGTCCACGTTAGTTTCCAACTGAAACAAATAATTTAAATGTTTGAAGAAGAAATCACACTTACGTTATCAAATGAACAATATTGCACTGTCATGCGTTTTTTGTTATGCTTTTTTTATTTGTTTGCATCTTATTGGCCATGAGATATAAGTCAGGTGGTACAGATCACCGCTACAGTGTTGCAGTCATTAACCCCTGATGGTCTGCTTTCTTCTGCAGAGGGACATGCTGGACGTCAGTCAAATCATGCGGGATCTGGCCAGCATGGTCCATGAGCAAGGAGACGCCATAGGTGAGATGTGTGCGTATGTGTTTCTGTTTATGTTGTCAATAATGTTGGGATAAAAATATATGATTTCCAAAATAATAAACCACCTTTCTGAAATCTAATGACTGACGGCAGATACAACTTGGCTGGGATGAAGAATCAGGTGTAATGTTTTTCGTGGTTTTCTTGCTTTCTCTTTTGGATGTTAAAAAGAAAATAGCAGGACATTTTCCAGAGGTCTGTTACATATAAACAACTATTCTGGCTGATCAGCAACCCAAACCTGTCAAAGAGATTGAAATTGAGGTTGAAGTTGTAAAAATATGCCAGACAGCGAAACCATATTACCCTTTATTGATCCACTGGTGGAGACAAAAACACTCCGGCTCATGGCATCATAAAACATCACTCAATAAAAGTAAAAGGCAAAAGGCTCCATAACTGATCAATTATATGGTCTCGCACGATACTGATTGAATGTGCTTTTTTTATTGAAAGTGTATGCTGATTGGTCTGCACTGGTGTGTATTTATTTAGTCGTGTGTATGATTGCGTTTGTTAAAATTGAAGGCAGGACTTGTTCTTAATTGTTACACATGAAGGTCCTCGAGTTTAGTCTGCTGATGGCCTTTGAATGGCCTTGAGAGTCAGATTTCTAACTCCCACACTAAAACCCCAGTTACATGGGTGAAAAGGGTACACAGAATCTCTCAACATTTCAATTCATAATGGGCACATTTCACATTTTAAACATTGGATAATACCCAGCATTCAGAAGCCTATTCCAAGAAGAGATATTTTATACCTAATTGTGGACTGTTCTTAAACTGAATGCATTGGTCTGAACATAAAAAAAGGTATTTGCCCTTAGAGGACTTTTCATTTCCAGGGCCGTGTGCTGAGGGATGTTTTATTTCATTTGAGCATCATGACGCAGAATCATGAGTGGGCTATTTTACAGGATTATATCAAGGTCCTTTTTTCACCACAACAAATCAGATCTTTTAGCCTGTCTAGTGGAAGAATCGACTACCATTGAATGCTAAATGATAATAAGTGCCCTCAAATATGCTGCACTCTACAACATGCTACGGGCTACTTGCATCAAGCTACACGCTCCCTGCAACATGACACATGCAACATGCTAGGTAATACACGCTACACGTAGAGTCAGAAGGCAGTGTACGAGAGGAAGAAGGGTGACGCAGAGGAGGAGGTGAATGGAGCCTACACACAGTCGGTTTAGCTCTTAGCATTCACCTAGCACCCATAAGGAATAATCAGCAACCTTTTCATTGACACTGTGTTTCTGCCATGAGGACTGTGGTGAATGTGTCGGTGTCCAAATAAGCAGCAGGGGATAGCGAAAGTGAATTATAAGAAGAAAAAAAACACACACTCAGGAAGTTTGGATTAGTGCTTTAACCGACCGCTGAGATAAAAATGGCCTCTCTATGACAAATGCTTTGCTTCCGTGTCATGACACACACCTCTGAGGCTGGTGTCCTGCTGCTCTGGGCCAGATACGATCACATATGAGAGTGGGGGAGCCACAGAGCAAACTGGGCTTGTTTGATTGCACGCTGGGTTTATGCATTTCCCTTATGAATGTGTCCAAATCTTATTTTGTCCAGATAAATGCATTCTGCAGCAGTTTACAGATTAAAGGACCCTTGGCCCTTCTATTTTCGTATATGGCACACACATATGTGCATCTTACTTTAAGTGTAATGCTGCTTTATTGGGAGTTATAAATCCAGGTTACTTTGTTATTGCATGGGGTCATCAGCAATGCAAATGTCTTTATCGATTCAATGCCAGTGCAGTCAATGGGTTTCTGTGGTTTGTGTAACAGTCATAATATTGCAATATCTTAAGTGCCTTGTCTGGCCTTTTTAATCTGTGACTCATAATCAGATTGATTAACAACATGTAAAATAAATCATTCAGCCATACTAATATGAGGGTGTAGAATTTCCTCAGAGCTAATTTGGAGTGTAAGGAAAGTGGGGATCATAGTGTTGCTGAGTGCCTCCCTTTCATGCTGTTCAAATCAAACACACACACATACAAACACGCCTGCATACACCCGAGCATGGAGACACGATATAAAACACTGTTGCAAAGTCAGTCTCTCTCACCCTCTCCTCGTCATCTCTAGCGATCGAGATATTCTGCACTATTTTTGACACTCCTTTCAAATGTGACTCACTGCAGTCTGCTGACTGAGCACCTTCACCGTGAGCACAAAAGACACCCCGTGACCCCGTGACAAGCACACACATCGAAGGAACCACCATTCAGAAAGAGAGAGAGAGCACACACTCATTTCTTTAGTGCTCGGGGCTTTTTTCTTGTTGAGCAGTGAACCAAACATGTGCATTTAATTGGGAAAAGAATCGAAATTGACTTTGAATTATTTCTCTCTGTCAAGGCAGCTGTGTGAATTGAATTGAGACGGTTGGTTCGGATTATTCGAGAATAGTAATAGGTGACCTCTGGCATGTGTAAAAATTAAATGGATGAGGAAGCATATCTGTTGATATCTCAGTAATTCTTTCACCATGGTTACACGTGATGATGAACTATTAGCAACATACAATAGAAACCAATAATTTGCTCCAATAACAAAGAGCATTACAAAGATTATCTAGTTTCTGTCAAATTATGTATCAATATGTAAATTAGGTATTTTTAAATATGCGTACACATCCACTTTCAATGTTGAAAGGACATATAAAGTGTAATAATTAAGCGAAAAATTTATACAATTTCTGGATAATGGAAAGCAACCATAAGAAATACAGTTCAACAGGGAAAACTGTTCCCCCTGTTTCATTGCTCAGTTATTACAGGGGTAGGCTAATGTGACTTAACACACCAACAGACATTCTGGATCTCAAGAGGCCAGCTTGAGGCCATTTCCAAAATGTGGTCATATGGTGCCTCCAGATGTTAGTCACAAATAGCCCCTTTCATCTGACGTCTGGAATGAAGTCATCCGACAGGATCAATGACACTTACACGGCCATTAATTAACATCGTGTTCCTACAGGACGCCATTTTGATGGGATATCGACGGGAAATCTAAAGCTTTAATGAAATCCAAACATGCTAGTTGAATTTTGTAAATACCGTAATTGTGTCACTTAAACGACACCGTCTTTTGGAAGTCAACCGACAACTTGCCACGCGCGTATCTAAAGGTGCCTCGCCTGCAATCTGCCTTGTCCTCTTCCTAGCCAGTTTGTTGATCTGACCGCCTCCTCCTATTATTTACAGTGCTCAAAACCCCTTTCGTCACACGACCTTTCCAAGGCTACTACTTCTCCCGAGGAACGGTGTGTACCTGTCCCTGTGTGTTCTGAGTGCCGATGAGTCAGCCTCATGTGTCAGTGGCCTGGAGGAACAAGGACACACTTAGGGGAGCAGGAAATGAGCAGGAGACCGCTCCGCAATGCCGCTTTCCACCAAAATCAATCAAACATCCAAATATGACAGGGAATAATAATGAGGGCAATATGGATGTTCTCTCCACCTCCACTCCCACCACCATAACCAGCGTAACAGGGCAGGTTTATAGTGTGTAGGACAAATAGAAAACTGTCAGATAGATACTGTATGTGTATGGAATGGATGTCACTGTGTATAGAAATGGACAACTTGAATATCATTTTAACAGATTTGTATGTGTTGTTGTTTTTCTACTTTGTGTAACCAGACAGCATTGAGGACTACATCCAGACATCTTCGTCAAACGTGGAAACGGCCAATCAAGAGCTTGCAAAGGCCAGCCATCACCAGGTGCAGTAAATGAACCCAGCAGGTCCCATATCTTTGTGATGCATTGTGGTTAGGGAAGTCCTCATAATCCTCTCTGCTCTTTGAATAACTCCCTTTATGAACATTTCACTAATCATGGTTAGATCAGGCTGACAAAACGAGACATTCCTATTAAATCCTACTTATCAAATGATTCCATGCCACAGGAATAACATTACATATTTCCTTTCATATCATGTTCTACTCATATTTGCCTTCAGCTTATGGAATTAATTGTTTAAATAATGAAACCAATAAATGACTTGCCTAGAGTGGTAAAACACTCATAAACATATACAGCACATAAAAATTGCATATACAACCGTTTGCTCATAGATATAATGATTATGTAAATGTTTTCCATTGAAGTGCATTGAATACGAAATGCTTCAATGTTCAGCAAATTGCAGATTGGAGATAAAACTAAATAAGTCATATTTTTGGGGGGTTACAAACAATTTCCATCCTGTGGCACATATTGCAGAGATTGTTTTGTGAAACGCCCAAGGGTCCTGCTCTCTTTCTTTTTTTCTTTCTTTCTTTCTTTCTTTCTTTCTTTCTTTCTTTCCTAATTTCTTTATTTCTTAATTTATTTATTTCTTGGCAAGTAAATATATGTCCTTTGCTTTTCCTGCAGAGATCATCTCAGTAGAGCTGAGGAGTTATTGTGTTGCCCCTTGGCAATCTTAAATAATGTATCGACTAAACCTCACTAAAGTGTCCTTGAGTTAATATAGGGGGACACCTTTCTATTGCAATGGTGGCTTAGCAGATGCTAGATAGACACACATAACTGCCTTTTTCTTTGGCTGCCCTGAGTACATTTATTTTCTCTTCAGTTGAATAATATCCCTCTTTTTAAAACATCGCACCACGCTGCTTGCTATATTATTCCCCTGGATATTACGCTGTGTAACCTCCTGTGTAAGAGATACACCGCGGCATTAGCCCTGAAACCAGAAGTAGCCCTGGGCCGTGTGGGAGTCATTTACAAGGCAGACACATACTTCTCTGTCCAAAGTTTGATATAAGTAATTTCTCTCTTTCCTGCAGTCAGTCAGTTTGCCTGTTGGTGCTGCTCCACAAGTGAGTGAGCAAATGAGCGAGCGGCAGTGGCTTTCCTATTAATTGTCATTTCATTATCTCAAGGAGAGCCGAGCCGTGACCAAGCTCACACTGAGCAATTTAACTCTCCGCCAATCCACACAGTTCTGTTCTGTTCTCCGCCCCGCACGGGCGAGCCGGAGCGCATTCGGAGGAGGGAAGGAGGAGGGGAGGAGGGAGGGGGGGTGTTGGATGGATGGAGAGAGACGGAGATTTACACACAAAAAGAAGAAGCAGCACGTGCTCAGACTGAGTTCATCACTGAGAGAGAGAGAAAAAGACAGATAGAGGAAAACGTGTGCGAAAGACGGGGAGGGGCGGGGCTGAGATGGAGAGAGAGCTGTTGGGTGCAGCTCCACGAGCTGATCTGAACACCTCTCCTCTGAGGGTGCTGGACATCATGCACCGCTGAACATCTGCCCCAGCGGTCAATTAAAAGAGGATGTCGTTCTCCCCAATGAACCACTATGTCAGCTGGCCCTACCCTAAAAATAAATGGAATCCATAATCCATTAACCGGACGCAGATTACTTTCGATAGAAAGCTTCTAAAGGTAAGGCAAGCCCTTGCGCCGTCCCCTCCCCGTGCAGTGGACAAGATGAGCTCCCATTGTTCATTGCCATGAAACGGAGCAACGCTGATGGTGAAGCAAAGATATTTCTAGAACTCCCGCAAGTCTGCAAACATGAAAGCTCACTGTGTGAACAGACAAGCCAGGTTCAGAATCAACAAGCTATATCTCAGTATCAAAGGGTATCTCAGTGAGAATTTATTCATCTTCAGTATGGAAAAGGATTGTAGCAGCTATGGGTTTTTTGGGCATGATCATCACGCTGCAGTGTTAGTTTCCTTGAGGTGATTGTTCTGTGTGTGTGTGTGTGTGTGTGTGTGTGTGTGTGTGTGTGTCTGTCGGGGCGGGGATGGGGGTTACTTGGTTTAGAGAGGATAAGACTCAAACACAGAGAGAATAATGAAAATATATTTTTAAGGAAAGCCTATACATCGGGGATCAACACACACACACACACGCACACACACACGCACACAAACAAACAACTGTGAGAAGGAGAGGACAAAGAGACCTTCATACTTTTGAATTTGTATAAGTTCATTAAAGAACAGACCTTGAGAGCCACACAGAATGTCGTCTCGTTCTCTATCCTCTTCAGCTGGACAAAATTGTTCTGCAGCCTTTTTAAGCGGTCCTTTTGTTGAGAAGACTGACTGATTTCTCTTCAGCCCTTCACTTTATCTTAAATTAACACTCGAGTGTTACCTTTAAACATTTAACTCACTTTTGCTGCCCGTAAAGAAGAGATTTTCTGCCAAATTGACCCACTTTAGCTTCACATTGTTGTGTTTATCTAGCTCTGGTTTAAAATAGGCAAAATAACACTAGTCTACCTAAAGTTCATTCAAATGTATTACTTTATGTGACATTAATGATTGTGTTTAGGTGTATGTGTTTGTGTGTTTATCATTTCTACTACATGTGTCCGAGCAACAATTTAATCGTGGTGAAGTGACTGAGTGAATTAATGTGTGGTTGTGTGTGTGTGCGCATCTGAGCACACATTTATGTGTGTGTGTGTCTGTGTGTGTGATTGTGTGTGTGTTGTGTGTGTGTGTGTCTATGTGGAAGTGATGGTGGATGTGCCCAGTGAAGCCTGCAGAGCCCCATTCCCTGGTATTGCTGCTGCTGCTGCAGTCAGACTTTGTGCCGGCCTCCCAGCCAGACCTACAGAGATGCGATGTGAAAGGCATGATAAAGGAAGACTTCCACTATCACCTCCAATACAGGAATACACAAGACACCCTGCTTGCTGGAGCTAGTTCACCTAGCACAAGGTCAAGCCACAAACTGCAGTGAATGGCCAGAAATACAGGAAACTCTTGAAGATATACCTGCATATATATATATATATATATATATACTTTTTTTTCTGTCTTATTTAGTTCAATTTGCACTTTATCTTCACCTCCTCAATGTGTCAAACTAAGTGTTTCCCCACAATTTAGTTTTTTGCTATGGCCTTCCGTCACAACGTTGTTTTTTTCTTAGATTTTTTTTCTCGTGCGTAACGTTGACTTGGGAGTTGTTCTAGCCTCCTTCGATGTAACCCGGTCAGGGAAGAGGGCGGTGTTGCCGGGGTGTGTTTGTGGCGTGGAGCCTGAACCGGTAGAGCACTGCCACAGTGTGTCCTCCATTTCCTGCAATTGGCCGTGAAGTCCATGTTTATTCGCCACTCCTTTTAAATATCATCATCAGGGTGACTGGGACTCTGAGTTTTATGTAAATTGCACATAAGCCGATTACAAGCGAGGAAGTCGCACTGCAAACATTATTTATTTCATGGACTTGGAATTTTCCCGACCAGATGCGATAAAGGAGGAATAACATTATGTCAGTAATCATTGCTTATTATTGTATTATGAAGACATCCCACATATCGGACAAGGTAAATAGGTTTACCCTCCAGAAACTCACACTATCTTTTTCTTTAGTTTGGAAAGAAAGGAGATGAATATTAAAGATTTGTTTTCCTTTTATTATCATACGCCATGCTGCATTGTGTGTGTTTGTTTGTGTTTGTGTGTGTGTGTGTGTGTGTGTGTGTGTGTGTGTGTGTAAACCGATCCAGACTCCCACTTTTTAGTCACAATATTCCCTCCAGTACATCTCTCTACTGTGTTGTGCCTATAAGACCACACGACCAGTTCTGATGGAGTTAAGACGCACCTACTTTAAGCTTGCCCTTCACTTTTCTACTGGTATCTTTCCCTTTCGTTCCAACTTACCTGTCCCTTGTCCTTGACCTTTATGCTGACATGAGAGATTTATCCGACTGGGATGACAATGCCGGAAAAGGAACGAGAGCCACACACACACAACTCAGAAACACAATGCCTGGACCTGTGAGGCCAAGATGTGTTAGAATAAATAAATATGAATAATATGGTTCATAGAGTTGACCAACTGGCTGACTGCTTTCAGGATACGTGAACTTTGGTCTTTAGTTAGGCAGTCATCATATGTGAATAGGTGGAATTTAGGCGGAGAGATCCTATCCTTTCCCTTTGAGGATGCACTGCTCCTGGACATGAACCACTGGCAGGAAAAGAATATTCTCTGGAGGATTAAGACACTGGTGATAAGAGCTTTCTCTTATCTCCCCTCTATCTCTGCCTCCACCCCACCACCCTTATTTCCCTCTATCTCTCTCTCTCTCTCTCTCTCTCTCTCTCCGTGTCTTTCTTTCATCCTCTCACACACTCTCTCAGCGTTTGGAACATTGCAGTTTAAAATGCTGCAGCCTTGCCTCTGTTATACTAAGCCCGTTTTTGTTCTCCCCCTCTGCCTTATTTATGTCCCTGTTCTACCTAAATAGAGGTAGGACTGGGACGACACAGAGGGAGGGAAGGGGGGAGGGGGGTGTGAAAGAGCGAGAGCGCGAGAGGGAGCGAAAGTGTGAGGGGAAAAAAGAGAAAGAGAGTCTCTGCCCTGTCAGTGAGCAGAGAGAGGAAGAGAGGAACGTAGAGGAAAGTTTATAAGGAGCAGTTTAGTAGGAAATGTGAGGGAGAAGCCGGGGAATCTGTGGTGGCCAGCTGCAAGAGAGGAGATAGCGGAGAAAGGCTTTTAATTCTCAATCCCCACAGAGCCTTTGAAAATTACCAATCTTCTTATCACAGACGCAGGGCTGCTTATGCAAATTGTTGTGGAGTGGAACGTTTAAACGGAAAATTACTCGACAGCAGTTTTTTTTTTTCCTCTCCTCGCCCCTCTCTCTTTCTCTCTCTCTCTCTCTCTCTCTCTCTCTCTCTCTCTCTCTCTCTCTCTCTTTCCACATAGGAAGCATGTTTCGAGTCTCAGATAAGAAGATGAATTGCTCCCTCCGTGCTTTGAACCGCGTCAGGATTTAAAGACTCCAGCCTCAGCTCTGGTCTAACGCAGACGCTCTCACTGCCTTTGTAGCAACCCCCCCCCCCCAAAAAAAAAAACGAGAAGGAAAAAAAGAGAGGAAGAAAAGCATTTGAAA
>JAVQIZ010138121.1:0-10915 GCA_036023535.2 Galaxias brevipinnis | reverse complement strand
ACACACACACACACACACACACACACACACACACACACACACACACACACACACACACACACACACACACACACACACACACACACACACACACACAGGAGAGTAAAGGAATGGAAGAGAAAAACGTGTTTTCAGATGCCCTTTGTCACCACAGCAAATCGACAGAACGAAACAAGTCTGGTGATGAAAGGAAATACATTTAATTTAGAGAGTCAGTGGACCGATAAGAAAGCGCAGTTGCTGTGTACATTAGAACAGTTCATTGGCCCAAATGTCACAGCAACGGAGAGGCAGTTTGGAGCTTAACAAGCCCTCATTGGGCAATTAGGGAGTGGGGGGGGGGGGGTTACATGCCGAGTGAGCATCAATATCACATTGACAGGGAGAGAAAGAAATGAGAAGAGAAGGAGAGAGAGGAGGGAAAAAAAACAACAACTTCGTGCCAGAGAGAAAAATGAATAGATCGATCAATTATTCATTTGGGGGGGACCAAGAAAGAGAGACGGAAGGAGGGAATGAACTTTTAGTGGAGAACAGGAAAAAAAGAATGACTAAGTGGGCCAGCCAATGAGTGATCAAAGATAAAGCTCCAAATCCAGAGACAGAGAGCGATAGGGAGAGAGCGAAACGGAGAGCGAGACAGAGAGCGAGGGAGGGAGAGAGGAAAAAGAGAGAAAGACACTGCACTGGTCTGTCTCTGCTCCTCTATTTGAGAAAGGTTCCTCTGTTGCCATAGTTCTAATCAAGCGGATATAAATATAGCCACGCGCTTAATAGGATCACTGACGAGCACTTCAAAATTCTCTCTTTAATCTGCTTCATGTGTCTGAATCACAAAGGGAAGCAGCACGTTTTAAAAAGTGCATTTGAGCCACCGTTCAATAAAACTCCACATTCTCTTTTAGGAGGCCTACTCTTAGCTTTCCCATTGCTAAGAACGCGCGAGGCGCCTGTCTATTTTGGAGACTAGCGAAGCCACATCGTATCAGCTTGTGGACTCCCGTTTGTTTTCCCGCTCAGAGGCAAAAAGCAGTGCAGCGAGACAGACGGAGCGGGGGGGAAAGTGGTACCTTGAGATTGGACGCCAGGCTGATGATGGAGAGGTGACGGAGCTTGTTCTTCTGGGCTGGGGTCAACTCCGGGAGAGACGCTTCCCTCTCTGGGGAGAAAGAGAGAGGGGGGGGGGAGAAGGGGGGTGGGGGGGCACAGGAAGGAGAGGTGTTAAGTAAAGCAACTAAAAGCAGCGAGAGTGCTGAGCGAGGGTTAAGTTTGGGGCTCTCTCGCCGTCGTTTTGAGATGCCTGTCATCAGTCAGCCAGGTGATGTGAGTGGGCGGCTGTCTCCATACAGCGAGGGAGCACCCCTCCCCTCCCCTCCCTCCCTCACTCTCCCTCTCTTTCTCCCCCGGCGGCCGCTAAAGCTACCCCCTCCCTGGAGAGCCTCTTAAAGCCCTCGGAGACGGCTCTACTGACAGCTCACGTCGGCGCGCCAACGCTACCCTCCATGCCAATTGTTATTTGGTGTGTGTGAGCTATCATTACTAGAAAAGGAATGGATGTGTGTGTGGGCTTAAAAATGCACTCTTTTGCTCGTGCCAGCTCAAGTGTTCCCACACGACGTCGGACAAACAAAGAGGTATCCAGTGTTATTTACTTTACAAGCTGGAGGTGTTCCAGCACGTGGTTCATTCATTGTTCGGCGAGCTCATTCGATAACGTAGCCGGCTCTGGCCGCAGCACTGCGACATCGGCCCTATCGATCGTTCCCTTTGCCTTGTTTTTGCCTGAGGACAAGCTTCCTTTTCCCAAGCTTCTCTGATCCCCGGTGACTGCCTCCCGGGATTAACGGTGCCGCATGGTGGGACAGCGCTGGGACAGTGACGGGGAGCCGGTCGGCCGGTGGACGGTGCGGACAGATATACTGCTCATAATAAACACTGCTCCCAGGCCGGCCCATTACTTATTTACACGCTGCTGCCCTGGCCTTTCCCTCCGCTGACGTACCTTTATAGTCGCAGTAGGTTCCATAGGCAAAGAGGTTGAGGAGCTGGAACACTGGTGCGTGAGGCCCCGTCTCCATCTAAGGGGGAGGAGGGGGGGGGGAGGGGAGAGGGGAGAGCGGGGAGACAGACAATAGCGAGGTAATGAGCCGATCGATGTGAGCAAGGTGGGCTGACAAGGCTTTTATCAGCACATTGCCTGTGGAAATCGCAAGAGCTCTTGCTGTGTGTGTGTGTGTGTGTGTGCGCGTGCATGCGTGTATGTGCATGCGTGCGTGTTTGTGTTTACCTCTCTGACGTTGGGTAGCTCCAGGATGTCAGAGAACACATAGAGGCCAGGTGTCTCCAGCAGAGAGCTGACAGCCTGGGCCAGCGCAGGGCCTGACAGAGACTGGAGCTGCTCTACCTCCATCTGGGAGAAGAAGATAAGGGTCACACACCACAAGTAAGAAACAACAATGCCAAACTGGTAGTGGTATAGGAAAGGGACGTGGGTGGACATAGTGTAAGGAAAAAGAGAGAGAAAACTCAAATGTGTAGCATTCCATGCCAGATACAGACTTTCTTTTGGCCGGGTCACTATGAAACCTTCAGTGATTTATTAACAACTGCATACACAACTGCAGTTAGTTATTGTATTATGCTCATAGGGAGGGATTCAACCTGTCATCATTAACGGTTTTGTTAACATGGGGGCCCTGTGAAACGGTCACACAGTGGGTCACTGCGGCAGAGCTCCAATGTAGTTACACATTTTCACCCTAATCCCCTCATGTATGTTCAGAGAAATTGTTATGCTGTAGTACAATGGTTGACTTAACTCCCTTCAATTACAAAGGCTGATATTCCGGGGACAATCTCTATTATCTCTAAGTTATCTAAGTGGGCAACGCGCATACAAACGCTTTGGGCTATGCAAATTGACATTTACAACGTATTAACTTGGGAACTTTAACTTATTTGACCAAGCATTGACCTGGCAACGGCATAATGACGTTAGAAAATGAACATGCAGCCAATTCAGCCAGAGAGGTTTGGTGATTGTCATGTTCCTGTAGCTGACGTTGGATAGCACTAGATGGTATGTGTCACGCTAGCACTATAGCAATTGCTATCTAACACCAGCGCGAGGCTTCGGGGACAGTGATAGGCCTCTTGTCATTTACCGTTCTTCAACAACATTAATTCCAATCCAGTGACGCATAAATCACCAGTAAACAAAACCTTTATGCAGGAGTTGATAAATCCGATTAAATACAGCCCAGCTTGTGCTAACATACCTTGTTTTGTTCGACTGTTGTAGCCTTCCTCAAGATAACTCGGCTCCACCGTCAGTGCACGTTTGACAACAAAAGAAACGTGATTTTTCATTGGACAACAAGTGAAAAGTAGGCGGGTTGTTCGCTTAGCAGTGGACATTCAGAAGTCAAGAGATCAGAGGAAACAGTGCCATCATGTGGTTACTGATGCACTTTTTTTAGGGACAGTATTTGAATAAGGTATATTTCGCACAATTTGGGGATTTTCTGAGTTTGGCAAGAGAAGAAATATTGTCTTCCTTCATCCAAAAATTTACCCCAACAGAAAGATAATCCAAGATGATACGTTTTTTATTACCGTTAAAGAACACATTTCCATGTCAAAGTAACACACAATTGATTCATTTTATAAACAGATGGACAGACTTGAGCAAAACAATGTCGATAAAGGATTGCTCACCATGGACAAATGTTCTGTATTGAGTGCAAACTATTCATAGTTGCTAGGTCTCCCGCTATCCTGGCATATTTTTATCAGGTTTTTTCATGAGATTCAGCTCAGCTGAATGGCATCCATTTGACAGATGCGCCCATAAATGTGTTCACAGGGAACATCAAACCAGGACTTTGAGTGACTGTTAAGGGTGGCACAGTCCTCTCCATGTGCTCCTCCTGACTGATGGTTATTAGGCTCCGAGCTCCACTCATCCCAATATCTGAAAAACAAAGAGGGAGAGACTTCAGCTGTCTTTTTTCAGGCCCATCTCATTATTATTATTTTTAATTCATTGCTATTATTGAATGTTTGAGTTGAGTTCACGTGCTTGTTTTCAAGTGTTGTGTTGTCCACCCATCTCCACTCTCCCTCCTTCTCTAAATCTGACAGGCCAATCCAGAAAATGTAATAGGGCCCGCCAATCCTCCTGGCTTCTTTTTCCAGGGCATCCTGTAAAACACAACCCGTTAACTCAAAGGATCTAGTTCCGAAACGCACGCACATACACAAGCAGGCAAATTCATATACACAAACATTTCCAAGTGCTGGGATTCACATGGTATACTCACGTGCTGCTCTTGGGTGTGGAGGATAGTGAGATGACTCCCCATCTCCGTACAACTGTCTCTGCTGCTCAGCCAGTCTTTCCTGTCATTGCTGAAGTAGTAACATTTGTTTCCGGCATGCATCCACCCTTCAGGACACTCCCTACACTTCTTAACTGAACCAAACAGACAGGTAAACAACAGAAGTGGAGAATGTGAAGAAATGGGAATTGACCTTGAGAAGCTAATGTTTTCTATCAGATAAATTGAAGGGGGAGAGCACAGTGTGTAGTCTACTGATTCCCAGTCAATTTTTTATTAGTATAGCCCTCCTCTGAAACGCAAAGACACTTCACTAAAACTCTTCTCTCTTTTGAGCTACCTATTCAAAAGGTACACATGCGTATGTATGTATGCCGGGGTTGCATGAAAAACCAAAGAAGTCACCAGTCTTGGAGCAGCTCTCCCCCAGCTGTGTGTAGTCGTCGCAGAGACGGAGGTACCGGCTCTGCACAGAGTTCAGCTTCATTGTCAGAGCGGCTGCCTCCAGGGTTGTACCTTGAAACGGTCCGTTAAACACTGGCAGGGAAAGAGTGAGGGGGGGGGGGTAGAGACAAATAGATAGCGAGAGGGGGGAGGGGGGGTGGAAGGGGGGTTAGAGATAAATATAAAGAAAAAAGAGAAAGACAGAGAGATTTAGAGCGACGGGTGGGTGGAAAGGGGTTAGAGATCAATATAAAGAGAGATAGAGAGACAGAGAAACAGAGAGCGAGAGAGAGAGAGAGAGAGAGAGAGAGAGAGAATGATGGAGAAAGTGGTGGGGGTGCGGGGGGGTAGAGCAGATAAATGGTGCCAAGAGGGTTCAAAGCAGGACAGCACTCTCTTTGTTTTGAACAAGTGAGGGGTCTCTCAGTGTGCTAGCTCTCTGACATGCCCAAATAAACTCAGAGTCATGAGAGAGACGAATCATTTCACAACTCTGGACTTTTGGTCTTTTGAATGTGCACGACCCGTACTGGGACTGAGAAAAGACAGGCACAATTAGACACAGACAGACAAAGAGATCATCGAACAGACAGACTGTTTCGTATATACTCACAGAGCATAGTCAACACTATGTTGGCACAAATGGAGGCCAGGAGACCGATGAGCACAAAACAAGTGGTGTGACCCTTCAACCACTCGGCTCTGCCCTTCCGTCCATGGCGACCTGATTGGACAGATTACGCAGTGACCTGTTAAAATGTATGTGCGCGTATGGATGACCAGAGGACCGGGGTCGGACTGCCTTGAGTTAAAAGTTAAAAGTTTCTCCACACTCTTTACTGAGTTTTTCCCAGGGTTGACATGTCTTTAAGGACAAGTTCAATCTCTTAGCAACCGTTTTATATATATTCACACACATTCACACACACTTACAAACAAACTCAATCAAACACACACACACACGCACAGAAACTACAGACGTTTTTGGCTTACTGATGTTGTTGTTGAGAATACGCTGTGTACCCCTGGAGGAGATGTCCTCAGAAAACTCCTGCAGACTGGTGTAGTTCTCCTCGTTCTCCATGACTCTAGTTCAGTGTTCCACCCTCAGCTATGCCTCAGCCTCACCAGCTCTGCACGTGATCTTGTCTTCAGCTCGTTTCGCGAATGTATCGAGAACCACGTATGAATCCAAACTCCTGGGGTCTCTTCGTCTCTCCCTGTTGTTTCATTTGAGTTCTGCCTCAAAAAAACTCCAAAATAAAAACAAACCCTCCCCCCCCAAAAAACCCGGCAGAATTGGCAGCTCTCTCAGGTTTTCGCCCCTCCCCACTACTGTGCAATTCTGTGTTTGTAGTAATGATTCTGCTATTTGAGGGGGAAGATGACGTACTAGAGTCTGTCAAAATGTTTGTATGAGGGAGGTGAAGGATGGGAACATGGAAAGGACAGAGGAGTATTTGCAACAAGATTAAACATTTTTTTAAGGCAGCTGGGAACACATTTTGACATAGAGTGCGGTCTGTGTGTGTGTGTGTGTGTGTGTGTGTGTGTGTGTGTGTGTGTGTGTGTATGTGTGCCTGTGTACAGATGTCATGAGGGGTGGAGTTCATTAACTCAGTTCAAGTAAAAACAAAACACTATACAGATGACATCAAAGACCCTGTAATAAGCTAAACATTTGACATAGAGCTTGGTTCCCTTTCATGAAATTCTGTATCGTCACACTACTCATGTTAGAGAGTTACTATAATGTTAATGTGATAAAATAATGATGACATGTGTAACACACAAACACTTATGAGAAGCAAGGGACCTGGCCCATGAAAGGAACAGTGAATTGAATGCTGATGACATAGGCTCCGTGACCATCCTGATAATTCAATAACACAATGAAATGTTCTCCCAGTGTAAGACCACTAGATGTTGACATTTCACAGTTACATGTTTACATATATTGTGTTATTAGTTTACAAAAGGAAATTATATAAAAATTTTTTTTCATGAATCATCTCCTGTTAACTCAGCTATCTGAACTCCCTCCACCAACCAGCTATCAAACCAACTGATAAAGCATTTGAAAATGCAATTTACAGTTGAATTTATTTCCTCACTCAATGTTTTCAATGTCAAACTCTTACAGAAGTGATTGAGCTCAGGCTTTGTCCCTGCTCCAGTAAGGCAGCAGCAGACAGAGCTCCTGTATAAGAAGTCGGCTGCAAAGAGGCTCAAACCTCACGACACCTACAAAGAAACCTTTTTTTAAGAGACAACTTTATTATTGTTTCTCCTTAACAAAGTTGACGCTGTGAAATAATAAAAAAAAGTGGACAAAAAGTGTCCCTTGACTCATAAAATATAAACTCTGGGCAATCGTTACTAATCGGTGCAGTTGTCAAGAACATTATACAATATGATTGAAATGTAATACGAAACACACAGGAAAGCAAAACTTTATGTACACTGTGAGTAGAAAAAGGTTGTTTAGAACTACTGTAGGTCTGGAGTGAAGTCATCTGATTTTTACAAAGAGACAATTCAAAAATACAGTAGAATAATTCAATAAAAAATATATTTTACATATTATCAATTACAGTTGTTGAAATAAAGACATGTAGAATTGCATAAGAAAAACAAATCTAAATTATATTTTCAAAACCATTAGAACCATATTTTCATAATATTTTGTACAAAATTTTTAAATATCTATCAACCATTAACCATTATCCAGGCTTGCCATAATATAATAAAATAGCTGATTTTAGTACAGTGTATGCATGTTTCAAAAACATACACTGCGGAGAGGTACAAAAATATATTTTAGTTTCTGTATTTCTCAACGGCCGTGTTCATGTATTTTTTTACGGCCATCTAATTGACAGTCACAGACATGTTTGAAAAACAAAATGCCGTTGAGATTTCCTCTCTGGGGTCCACAATCTTTTAGGTTCTGTAGAATCCTTTCGGCTTGGGGCTGAAAGAGCGAGGAGGGTTGGAATGTTAGACTGGATGTTTAGACGACAACGTGAATTGATCCCCCCACCCTCTCTCTCTCTCTCTCTCTCTCCTGAGCATATGTTGTTTATCTCATCCCAGCGCCACTCACACCCAGGGCTGTCATTCAGATGTTGGCCCTCAATCAACAAATAAAAAATGCGCCGATTTCTAAACAGTTTGCACAGGGCCGCCAGGGAACCATGTACATGTGGCGGGGATGAAAATATTTAAGGAAGCAAATGGCACTTACTCTTTACAGCGGCAGAGTCTTTTTCTGTGACACATTGGCATTGTCCTCCTCTGTAAGCCAAGACAAATAAACGCACGCGTACAAACACAGACATTCACGCAGACACGCACACATACAGACGTCATGATGTTGTACAACTCACAGTGATCCACAAAAGTGAGAGCGAGTCAAGTGAAATCCAGCATTACATCGGGTTTGATACTCCACCTGTTTGTGACGCTTGATGAGGATGACAGTGAGGACGAGGAGGAGGAGGAAGATGAATGCAGCCGCACAGATGGTCACCAGCAGCCACACATCCACTGGGGCTCGCTCTGCACACACACACAACGGAGTGTTAAAACCACTTCACACACACACACACACACACACACACACACATGCAATCAAGCAAACAAACACACACACACACACACATAATAAAACACACACACACACACACACACACACACACACATCTAGCAGACACAATTCAAACACCGATGAAGGATGCACTACTCATGGGCTGTATGGGCTGTGGTTAATCACCTCCTGTACCGACTGTTCAGTATCATCTAGACATTACCACAATAATTACATTGACACTCGCAACAACCCAAACCCTCTAAATCAGATGGCGGACACGCCCAGGTCACGTGATGTCACACGGTTTCGTTTCCTGTTCCTGAATCTGACATCCTGTAACCACTCACCAATCTTCAGCGTGATGTCGGCCCACGTCAGGCAGGTTGTGTTCCTCCACAACTCACACCTCCACCTACCCCGGTCCGTACCCCGGGCTTCCTGTAGGGTGAGGACGGCTTTGTGGGGGGAAGGACCCAGGTACCGAGTCGAGGAAGATGACTGTTTAGGAGGGATCCATTTGATTGACATGTCAGATGGAAGGGCGTAGCCCAGGCTGCAGTTCAGGTTGATCTGTTGACCAATCAGCAACTCTGAACCTGGAGACAAGAGGACTGCAGGGAGATTCAGGGGAAAAGTTAGAGAGCAATATAAATAAAAGAAAAATGGACAATGGATGACACCAATAACATATGTTGTATTTGAACAATGAATAAATACATTGATGTAAAGGGGTGACAATACATTTTTTTCTTTGCTTGATTGCCATATTGTTTAGGCAGAGTGAAACCCCATTATTTCCTTATGACCACAAAAGAAACCAAAAAAAATTAATGTTAGCCACTGAATTAGACCCAGGAAACATTAGACCAGAGGAAGACTGCAAGCAAAAACCCTGAACAACAGGGTTGATAGCTAGCACTATCTCTTCTTGTGACTGGTAAGGAATGCCAATGAAGTGGGAACTAGGCAGTGGAAACATTAAATAAGAACAAAAAAGATGACATACAACAAAACTGAGACAGAAGAAGTCAAATTGGACTCGTCCTCACGCTCTTTGTCCGACGGATTTCCTGTTTCGTTGCACCGTTACAGATAAACAGCGGTTTACTGTTACTTACTCTCCAGAACCTCCACCTGCACGGTCTTCTTCAGGGTGACTCTGCGGAAGTCCACGGCACAGGTGTACCGGCCCCTGTCCTCCTTCATCACCCCGGACCTCCTCAGGGAGAGGTCCCGAAGGCCGTCCGGCTGCAGAGCCGAGATAAGCAGACCAGTGCTGTTGAACTTCGTCCAGGTCGGCTCGGGAACCATGGAGAGGGAGTAGAGCTTTCTGGGATCCGCCTGGGGGAGGCTTGAGGCCGGGCTGGGGATGAAGGTCCAGGAGCCTCCCTGGATGTCCACGTCCCGGAGCTCTTCCCATGAGAGTTTAGAGGCAAAATTGCACGGGATGTCCAGAGAGGGCTGAGTGACCGAGGTGTAGAGTGGCTGAGTAGGAGACAAATCTAATGTGTAATAGAAAGAAAGAAGGAAGAGAAGATAAGAAGAGTGGGAAAAAAGATTGTCTTTATTAATTATCGTATCGTTGAGTCACCAGACACACACACACACACACACACACACACTTTTTTGTTCTGAAACTCACCCACTATGGTTACAGTGGTGCGGGCATGGGTTTCCATGCCCATGTACGTCACCACACAGACCCACTCGCCGCTGTCCTGACCAGAGACAGGCGTTACCGTCAGACGGGGGTCCCTAGCTCCCTGGACCCTGGAGTCCTGAGCCAGGGTTTTCCCCTGGGGATGGAGCCAGCTGATCTCGGTTGATCTGCCACTCTGCTGGATGGTACAGCCTAGAGTCAGAGTGTCCCCGGCCAACTGTGCAGCTTGGATGACTGTCACAGTCACTTTCATTGTTGATGGGGTGAAAGGAAATTAAGAATAAGTTGGCAAAAGATTGAAAATGTATTAAAGAATAGAAAAAAAATGCTTTTTGGGGAAAAAAACCCTAATAAATTGGTTTGTAATTCAAATAATTCTTCTAAACTGACAAGGTTTACCACAGCATGATGTTTTGGGTGTTTTTCAGCATCGTCTAGGCATGCCTTACCAGTGTATAGACTGTAAATAGTGGTGGATAGCTGTACAGTGCTTTCTGTCAGCTCACAGGAGAAAGAGGTTTGAAAATCCTCCTCCTTGGCTTTGGTGATAATGAGTGCATGTAAAGGTTCAGACAAAGAAAGTCTCCCTTTCAGTTGGTCACCTGCACACACAAGAACGCAGATTGTAATTCATGAAGCTATTGCCACTCCAAACATGAAATCTATCATACACACCTTCAGTTAACGAGACCATGCCATATCTGTTACGGGACAACACTGTATTGCCATTTGCTTTCCAGTGTACATATTTGTCTTTGTCTGAGCCAGTCATTGGGAGGATAATATCCCGCCCTAACTGACCATACACCACCATCTCCACAGTGTCCGTGCCTGAGAGAGAAAAATTTACACACAGAGAAAGAGAGAGAGAGAGAGAGA
>JAVQIZ010138111.1:7500-10098 GCA_036023535.2 Galaxias brevipinnis | reverse complement strand
CGGGCTGGGGGCCGGGGCCCCCGCCGCGCCCCGGCCGGCGCCCCGGGCGGGCGCCCCCCCCCCCCCCACCGGGTAGGGGCACGGAAGGGAGAGAGAGAGAGTGAGATTAAGGGCAATTTATTTGATGTGCGCCCAGGTAGTCTGTCTTTTATTGATTCCCAGTAAGCAGTTAGACAAAAGAAATGTCACAGTACCAGGCAGCTTTAAGAACAAAGCAAGAATTTAACAAACCCGCGATATTTCAAATAGTGTGCCACATTTCCTTATTACTGTTATTATTACTGCACTTTTTTTTTGTTCAGACAGCATCTTATCTATCTCTATTTATCTCTTGCATTCTCGCTCACCCTTTCTCCTTTACTTGTCAAAAACAGTAGGCACCTATTTTCACATACTGCCTTTGCACCGTGTAATCGCGATTCCAAAAATGTGATTGGGAGCGCAGAGTTCAATATAGATACACTTTTTTTTCAATCACGCTTTGCATATGGCCAAAACGATCTCCTCGATCTGTTTGATCTTTGTCAGAGGTGTAGCAAAAGAAGAGAGGGTATCAGCTCAAATGAAAGACAGGAGTAAAAAAGGAAAAGGAAAAGGTTTTTGACAGTGACAAGACACTGAGTTCGCCATCGCAACCGGTCAGTTCACCAGTGAAGTGAACAGATAAATATAGTAAAAAAAAAAAATAATAGAAAGGGACCAAACTAAAAAAAAAAAAAAGCTCAGTGACTAGTTGAGGCTTAAAACAAGTGTCATCAGCCTCCACTTTGAACTACAAAGTTTAAAAATAAAACCTGTCCATTGTACAATGATCAAAGAAAACAATAGGATTGATTGCACTAAGCCGAAGCCGGAAAACCAAAAGCGACAGTTCAATCAGTGTGAACAGACGTGTTGCATGGTGTGACGCTGTGTAACTACTGTCAGGTATGATTGAAGGGTCTGTTGTTTCTGCTAATGGGCCATCTTGAAAGAATAAAAATAGGATTATCACAATATATGTATTTATGCAAAAAAAATCTAACTCTCACTCACTCAAGGTAGGCCCTGCGTTGAGAAAACACCCACACCCCACACAAACACAGAGATACTTCTTTTAGTGAATTTTTTTTTGAAAAACTGTGATTTGTTCCCACAAGTCTTGTCATCTTTCTCTCGGAGACCTTTCTCCCCCATCCATCTAACCAGCAGGTGACTGCCTAAGCTGTCATGAGGACTGCCAAAGGTTTGAAACATTCAATTACCCCTGATGTTCCTGTCAATCAAACAGCGCTCTAGGGGGATGTGGGACGTCATACTTCCTCTTCCCTGATTGGCCACTTTGACCTGGTCAGAGATAGTTAAGACGACAGAGCTCGGATCAGCAGCGGAGCTGACAGGAAGTGAGCGTTCTGAGCCACAGCAGGAAGGGCACGTCTCAGTGTGAGACTCACTCTGCCATTTTTAGCCGACCACAAAGCCCGCCCGCCGTGCACACAAGCATGTACGAAAGTCGGTGGTTCTTTGCGTGTGTTTGTGTGTGTGTGTGTGTGTGTGTGTGTGTGTGTGTGCGTCTGTGTGCAGGCGTTTGTGTGCTTACATGCGTCAGCGTATTTGTGCATGTGTGTATGTGTTATACAGAGTGAGGTAGTACGTGAGAGAAAGAGAACGAAAGAGAGATAAGGGAGATTGTGTGGAGAATGGTAAAGAACAAACTGTAGCAATTAAGAGAATCGATGCCTGGACAAAAAGAGGCAAATCCACAAAGTGCAATTTGCCAAAGGCACGTTGAACGATCCTTTATAAATTGAGACTGGTGATTTGTGTTCATTTTGACCTACCCGAGTTTTTGACCTTTAGAATTGTCTCATCTTATCAATGTCTTAGCACAATGCACCACCGGCACCATACAGAGAGAATCCAAGCAACTGGCCCTTACACTGTTCAAAACACTTGTATGCAGACAGATTGAGCAAGACAATGTTTTCCGACCAGCTTACGAAATAAGAGGGATAAAGGACGCACATGTGTCAAAAAAACATTCCCTTGTCAACCGACGGGTAATGTCAACTGTAAAACTATTAAATGGTAGTTTGCGCAACTGACAGCAGAAATTCTACTTGGGCACTGTGTAAAAATGCCATGTCAAGTCTAAAATAAGCGATGTCAAAGCATCAACCGCACTTGCGTTTTGTGTTGTTTTTTTTCCCTTTCCTCTCTGCAGACTTTAATGTTGCAGATGAAGAGAACTTTCCCTGAAGCTGGGCTGAGTGCTCAGCTGACATGACAGCCACGACCACGCGCTCGTGTTCTGGAGGTGACAGCCTCATTTATACAATGATTCTAATAGCTGAAGATCCCACTTTTTTGCTCCCCAAAGCTCTTAGTCCGTGTGATTGCGGAACCTTTTAGCCTAGCCTCCCCGGCCTTTTAGCAGCGAGCTACTTCACCGCCCCTGCCTCCTCTGTGCCCGCTGCCATTCCCACTGAAATCCCGACGGGATGCATGATAACGTGCACGCCCTACGACGCGGTGACATTTCTGCCTGGATATGTCGTCCCCGGTTCCCTCAGAGTGAGGGGGGCGTAATTGGGGAGGCAGGGCCTAGGGGAGGCGGGG
>JAVQIZ010138111.1:0-2500 GCA_036023535.2 Galaxias brevipinnis | reverse complement strand
CAAAGCAGTCAGCTGCTCGGACGCCTCGTTAGCCCGCTCCCTGCAGCTCTCACATGGGCCGGAGGCTGACTGTCCGCCCCCCCACTGGCTCTCAAACACTGCTACACTCCAGCCAACCCTCACCCACACAAACACACACAACACACACACACACACACACACACATCTATAAATAAAGAGTACATGTACCACACACACACACAGACAAAAAAAACTGAAAACAACCCACAACTGTGCAAGGATGACAAGTTCACACATAAAGGCTGTGTGAGAGCCGGAGGAGGCCCCCTATAAAACCCACCTGTTCTCCAGGCGGTGTCTCAGGGGGCCCTGACCCAGCCTGGACACAGCTATTCGGACGAGCTCCGCCACAAAAGCTGGTCACGCTTGGCTCACATGTCTAGCTCATGGTACAGGCCAAGCACAGATGAGGATAAGAGGGGGGCACCATGCACCCCCCCCCACACACACACACACCCCAACCCCCAAAACACGGTCTCGGTTCCTCCGACTTCCCCTCTTTCTCATCTTCGTCTCAGCACCCAGACCGACCTCTTCAGTGCAGAGATAGGGGAGACAGGTGTGTCCTAGGGAAGGCTGGTGTTTTGGATAAATAGCAGGGACATAGTGAGACGGTCGGACCGTCATGGGGAAAAGGAGGGGTCAGGAGGAATGGACTGATGTAGAGATAGAAGCTCCCGGAAGAACTCCACACCCACCCTCCACACGCCACCACGCGTTCACTCTCAACGGCGTTTGCGGACGGAGTTCTCTAGATCGCTATTTTTCGGCCCGTTCTCACCCAGTCATCTATCTTAACGAGGACGATGAAACTAAGTGCCGTGATGAGGCCATGATGAAGAAAAAAAAGTGGGAAAGTTGTGACGGTAATTGAGACAAGCCGTGGCCATTACGATCCGGCTCAGGCGGGAGTGGAGTGGCAGTAGGTGTTACTGCAAGGATTATTTCTCCCTGCGTTTCAGCGCAGGGCCCAGCTATTAGCACGCGGGCTAATTGACAGATGAAATAAGGCTGGGTGTAGCAGGCAGCAGCACCTTAAATCAAGCCGGGCGTCCCTGCTCATCCGCTGGGGGATAAATTATTTTGACATCCTAATGCGCCAGTATTTTGCCACTTAGAAATCCTCCACAGGCTGTGGGAGACGGCTTGTTGTTTGCCAGGGGCTCCTCCCGCTAGCCTCCCTTGGAATATTAAGTGGGGTTAGCTTCTTAGCTTGCTTATGTCGAGCACCCCCAACCCGCGCCTCCCCCCAAAAAAAGGCTGGCATTAGTTCCAGTCTCGCGCACAGTCAAAATAAGCTTCTGCTGTCAAAGCACAGACTCAAGGCCGTACTAAAACCAACTAAAAAGAGAAATCCCAAACCAAACCAACTTAGTTCCAACCCACACAAACAATAAAACCCAAAGGCGCACAAACAAACATTACAGATACAACAGAAACCCTCCCCCTCTAGAAGCTCCTGGAGCAGCCATTACCAGCACTGACTGTCAGGGAGAAACCATTCCGTCAAGGCTGAGGGAATCTCCTCCTGCTACACCAGCCAAAGCCTCTCCAGGCTACCCCCCCCCCCCGCCCCAGTAGTGGACTTTCCCTTTACCTGTCCCTGTCCACCCACTGCTCCCTCCCCACAAAGCCCACGTAAGTCCACTCCCACTGTGTTTTAATCCGTCGCTCAGCGCCGCCTCGGATGATCCAAAATTACTGCGGGAGAAAGGTCGCCTCAGTCTAATTAGAAAGCCATCGTCAGGCGCGCGCGCCACGGGGACGCACGCCACGGGGACCACCCTGACGCAATCACGCCGCATTGTTAATCCGCTGAGACACGGCCGCGGGGGGTGGGGGGGTGGAAGCCTGTGCGCCAGCGGAAGACAAAATGGCCGCCTGATTACTCTGGTAAACGAGGATCTGCATCTCTAGATAAGTGGGGTGACATGGTTAGACGGACATAGCGCTTCAACACACACACACACACACACACACACACATACAAAAGAAACAATCTGTGATGCATTGTATTCCCTGGAGAGGGGTCATCTGTGTTGACCCTCTGACGACCCTCAGGCTTGAGATCAATCAGCGCCCCAATCAGGATCCGATTAGCTCTGGCCATCACCTCCCTCGGCCATCGCTCTCCCTCCACTCCGCAGCCCTTTGGAAGTGCACACAGCGTGCGGAGCTGAGTTAAAAAGGGCCGCTGCTACTGGAGAAGCCAAACTGGAGAGAAAGCCAGGCGGAGGCCATTGTCTCAGCTTTGGCTGACGGACAGAGCTAACGAGTGTGAAGGATGTGGAAAGTGGAGAAAGAGAGAGCGAGGGCAAGAAAATGAAAAAGGGGAGGGAGAGGGCCAGCGAGAGGGGGTGAGAGAGGAAGATAAAGAGCGAGAAAAAGTCGGAGGGAGAGAGAGAGAAGAGTGGGAGATTAAAAGAGAGAGAGGGAGATAAAGAGAGAGAGAGAGAGAGAGAGAGAGAGAGAGAGAGAG
>JAVQIZ010138091.1:0-13528 GCA_036023535.2 Galaxias brevipinnis | reverse complement strand
GGATCTGGAAAGCGTTGCTGGGGATAGGGACGGATGGAATTCCCTGCTGGGCCTGCTGCCACCGCGACCCGGCCCCGGATAAGCGGCGGAAAATGGATGGATGGATGGATGGATGGAATGGTTATGGAATGCTTCA
Organism: Galaxias brevipinnis; assembly: GCA_036023535.2. Classification (NCBI taxonomy): domain Eukaryota; kingdom Metazoa; phylum Chordata; class Actinopteri; order Galaxiiformes; family Galaxiidae; genus Galaxias; species Galaxias brevipinnis. The sequence continues at coordinate 13,392 of JAVQIZ010138091.1, read as the reverse complement.
TGGGAGGGCAGACACTTTTTTATTTAAATTAGGGTTAATCAGCAGTCAGTTTTGAAAACGTTTTCAAGATTTTGTTTTCCTGTCTGAGAGATATCCACTAGAATATTTAACAGGCTTGTGTGCTTTCTCCAGTCACCCACAAAAATGTGTCTGTTTTCTAAAGAGAGTATTTTTATTACTTCATTATTATTAACCAAACCAGTATATGTGGTCGTCTTAGGCCATAGTTTTGAAATCAAATTTTTTGTTGAAAAGTTGTTGTTTTCAAAGCTGTGGATTGGCCTTTTCATTCTTACTTGCCCATATCCATAACATTCTACCAAAGATGTATTCTATATACACAATCACAAACTACGCCATTTACATCTGACCTGTACTGTGGAGCGTAACAGTATGTAATTGAACTCATGTTGACATAGAAATCACAGAAAATCACACGCGCTCAGCAATGGACAATGCTCACTGTACAAATGTTCACTCACACATCGGAGCATATCAAGCACACTGGAAATCCTTTAGCATGCTCCTCTGTCAAATGATCTGTTTGTAATGGGGCGAATGTGTCTTGAGGGCAAAGCTGCTCTTTTGAAATTGCGCCTTTCTGATGTTGTTAATATCTTGGTAATACTGCCATCAAGCTATGAAAACATCTCATTGGCTGCCAAATCTCATTCAGGAACTGGGCACGTCAGCTAACCAAATTATCAAACCATAATAGCAACTTTAGAAACTGTAATACATCAGTTATTATTAGAAGTTAGTTGAAAAATCCTGTTAGTATATTTCCTCTCCAATGCTTCCGTGCTTCTTAGAATAGTATAGCTAGATGAATATACTGTAGATGTGCATGTTTATTTACATATGCTATTGTACATGCTTTAGGTGGGGCAGTATAATATTTAGAAATTATTTTATTCTAAATGTAGGTTTAGAAATGTACCTTTTATGACCATGATATTAGTTTTGAGAATGCATGAACATGAACACAATATTGCTCATAGGTGTATCCTGGCTTGTAATGTGCATGCTTTCATGCCTTCTGAAGCAAGACATTTGGCCAAATGCATTTGGATTCCTATGGCAGTAGTCTCCAAAGACCATGCCCTCCATTTCAGCCTTCCTGCTGCCTCTTAACCCTAACAGGCCCTGAACAATCCTCACTTGAATTGCCTGTTGACCTTTTGGTGACACTGACATTCAGTGGCCATCACAACATATAATATCTAGTTTGAATACAGCAGAAAAGTAAGAACAAGCCGCTCTAGCACTGTCAGGAAGAATTCAGTCATTACCTCTAGAGCCTGCTAGAAAGCAATGTTCTGTATTGCTACTTGAACAGTTCCTATCCTGGTGTCATTCACATAACAGTGAATCAATGGAGGAGAGTAAGTATGTTTTAACAACAAACAGTGTTTGTAAGCACTTTTCAGATACATTTTGAAGATTTACCATTTTAGTACCAAAGTCCAAATTCAAATGTGTTCTATGTACAGTACTTCATAAGCCCTAGCACTTGGCCCTCTGCCTCCTTGTTCTCTTGAAATCGGTGGCTCAAACAGATTATGCAGAAACAGTGTGGTATGAAAAAAAAGTTGAATTTATTAAATGAAATAGTTACTGATATCTGCTAAAAAGAGGAGGGAGTGAAATAGTCGATAAAAAGCAGATGGTCCCGCACTGTGCAGTGTGTGCATCTCCTCGTGCACTGGGGTAGAAAAAGCACTCAGTGAGGAGGTAGCAGAGAAACATTGTAATCATACAGACTCACACCCTGACGATTTATCAGGTCTGGGGCCCTTTAATATTCTCCAAACTACTAACGCTGCTTTCGAATATTTGTCCAGATCTGCAGCCCTTGTTTTAGAAAGTCCAAAATGTATTTTGTGCCGCAGGCCAGTTAAACAATTAATGCAATTGTATGATACATTTATACTCCTAATTTATTTAACAACTGCAATACATACGTATATGTTTCAGTCAGTTTGCAAAAGTGTACATCAATATACAAATATACATAGGAAAGCTGAAAAAGAGACAGCTTGGTTGGTTTTTAGACTAGTAATTCCCTAAGGGGTTACAGTTCTCATTATGACAGGGAGAAATTAATGTAAGACCTACAAGGAAAACCCATCCCTGTACTGTATGGCAAAATAGACTGTTTCCACTCAACCTGAAGAGGGGCCCTAAGAAGATTGCCCCAACCACATTTCTTCTCTGTTCTCAGATTACCATGATACATTCAGTGCGCCCAATCCTATTACCCCCCAGACACAAAGGCCTACGCTGTGTGCTTTTCACCAGCTCAGCACTTTACAACTAACTGGAGAAAAATGATTCTCCGTGGTACTGTCGAGGTCAGGTGTGGGTGCCTAACACCTCACCCTTGATTGGACATGAGGTTGTCTCACACCGGCCTTTATATCAGAATGCCCTTGGCAAGGCCAGTCCCATGAAGCTATCTGCAGGCCATTTGAAGGGATTGCAAGTGTGCAGCTACAGCTAAATATGATCTTACTGTAGAATAAATCAATCTGCAGAAGGCAGCTTTAGCTTAACTCGGGAAAGATGGCTCCATAGCGCTCTTCCGCATCGCTGCATTTATACAGAACTAGTTTAAGGTCAACCATCAGCCAGCACAGAAACCAGAGCATCTGGGCAAAGGTGTTTTTATTCACTGTAATTTCTAAAGATCAATATCGAGAAGCCAGTGACCCACTAAGATGAGAGGTAGACAGCTTGGCTATTTTTAGAGGTATGCGTGTTTGTTTCGTACCAACTGGAGTTCTCCTGAGCCCACAGGCACACCGCAACGTTAGCCTTGTTCACGACTTGAGAAACTTTTTTACGATCAGTTCTGGTAGTGATCATAGTGGTAGAGCAAAAAAAACGTCAAAATAAAGACAAGCGGAATGAATTGAGGTCAGAGCAGTGACACTTTGCAGTTTGCAGTGAAAGTGGCAGTGAGTCACAGCTGTGATTGAAAGCAGAATGAATAGGTTTTCACACGTAGCACCACAAAATCCCAAATTGCAATATTACACTATCACAGAACCGAAGAATGAATAATCAATTAGACATGCTATTCATTGGATGGTGGGCAGGGAATGATGGGCAGCTGATGACATACTCAGAGCACAAAATGCCACCAAGGAATTTACCATTTCTGCCTGAGTAGAGTGGCAGATGGAGAAGGCTGCCTTTTAGTATAGGTCCTGGGAGATGGGTTTTAAAGAAAGTGGATCATGCAGTACTTAACTCTTTTGAGAGGAGCATCCCGCTTTAAAGCTGGAAGGCATGCAATAAAGAATTAATTCTACCTGCAAAAATAAAGAGGACAGCTAAATTATACATAATAATTCCAGCACATATCTAGGCTTCGCAGGAGTAGAGCCTTCGAACAACGCTGAAAAGGCACAAGATAATACGTAAAGTGACGCGTCACACCAAAATAAATTAGTCAAAGCTGGTGAGGAAACTGTAATGAATAAAGACCAGAGACAAAGTAAGAACCTAAATGTGTACATATCTCTGACACGAACCCCCACTATGTGTTGAGGGGGGATATTAGCCTGCTCATTGAACAGGCACACAATGCTGCTCCTCGCTCTGGCTGCAGTCCTTTCCCAAGCCCCAGCAGCAGCAGCAGCAGCAGCAGCAGCTGCAGCAGCAGTAGCAGCAGTAGCAGCAGCAGCAGCTTCGACGAGACAAAGGACAGCCGTGCTCCAACCTGTTTATTCATCTGGCCCACACAGAGCACTCTCAATGAATCAAACCAGACATTTATTTAAACAGATTAAATCCTTCACCGTGTATTATTCATCAGGTTTTCTTAAACTGAGCTCAGCTTTGCTTATGATATTGCTTGTCATTTCCTTCCATTGACTTGAGCGTGGGCTAAATTGTTATGAATAATACACTGGGCTGGTAAATAAAACAGCAGGCAGGGCTGGCGCACGCCTGGGTGGAGCTGCCGGCATGGGCTCTTTTGTCTCCAGGTGAGGAGTGCCCTCCTCCCTGTGAGAGAGGATGCAGGGAGGGGGGACAGTTAGGGGGAAGGAGAGAGCAGCACAGTAGTTAAGTTTGGGAGGACTGGGCTTCACTCCAATATGTTAGGTAAGGCGAGGGAGAAAAATGGAGGAGAGAAAGAGAGAGGGAGCAGTTGGCAGCCGCATAGCAGAAACACAGCCCTCATGAACAGAAGGCTTCGAAGGGGGCCAAGCAAGAGTCGTGTCAGGGCAAATATGATATGTGGTCACCGCGAGAGCAGGGGGCTGGCTGGAGATGAGGGAGCTTTGCCCATTCATGTGCTCTACAGGCAAAGAGTCTCGGTAAATATATACAAATCTGTTTTAGATTTAGGTTGGTTGTCTTTGTAATTCTAAACATTTATTTTGTAGTGGATGTATTTTCCGGTAATTATATTTCTATGAAAATGGTGAAGTGGAAAATTATCTTCAGTTCTTGTTTAGTCATCCCTGATTTATCCTTTACTGCAGTCCTTCCATTGATCAATTTGGCAAATGTACTTAATGGAGACCAATTCAACTACGGGGCCACAACAGGTCTGAGGTGGTACGCAAAGAATGGAAAGAGAGTAGATAGTATAGATCATAAACCGTCGCTGTTTACTATAAACTTTAATAGCTCATTAGTCCAAATAACGTTTTGACTTTACTTGCTATAAAGTCCTGCTAGTCACTGTATTTAGGTTAATACTGTTGAGACTACAGTGCTACTGTAAATAGAGAATAAATAAGAGATCATTGTGATAAAGGTCTTGATTAAAGCGGGTCCATATCCAACCAGTCCCTGGTGAAACAATTTGCCTTCTGTATGGGGCAAAGACCTGGTCCCTCTCAACTCTCCTCCTGGCAATGGGAGGGGGGAACGAGAAGCCCCCAGGACCCACTATTTCATTAGCAGCTGGGCTCCGTGAGTAGTCCTAGCATAAGACCAGCTTTACAGTCCCTCAGGAGCAGCCAGAGGAGCTCTGCCAAAAGCAGGAAATGAATCTCGTCTCTCCGTGTAATCCTCCCTCCCTACCTTCAGACACCAGAGGGAGAGATGGGGATTAGAGCATTTAGATTGCAGGCTCGATGATGGCACACATGCATGTTCACGTCCAAATCATCACTCATAATGGGCCGACATTCAATTGACCGTGTTGGGTGCTTCTTGTGCATGCAACCCTCAAAACCACAGACCCAAGAGGTTGTCACTCCCCATTACCCCGCACAATCACTGAGCAGGCCAGTGTCTCCTGTTAATGCACGGGCAGTTGAACTGCGTGTCTGATACGGATGTGTGATTCAATGGTCTGCTTCAAAGGACGCCTTATTGGCCTGTGGGTGTAAAAAGCACTGTTTAGTGTTCTGTGTTGATTTAATGAGACATTCTGCGCTGTATTTATTGATTCATTATTCATTGTGGTCCTCCTTCCTGAATGCTGAACTGAGCACCTAATGATCCGCTCACGACACTACTGGTGCCAAGAGGGCAGAGCTGCATGGAGAATAAGCAACACAGTGAAACCCTTGCCTGCTCAAGGCTGCTGCATGCAAAAGGAATCCCCCATCATAATAGGGATTGATGTGGTGCTACCAAGTCCCCCTCTGTCAGTAATTAAAATGGAATCTCACATCGATAGGTTAGACCTTTCCCAATCAAGCACCTTAAAGGTAATTATTGCTATTCTATTGCAATTATTGCTTAAAGAAAGATTGTTAAAATGTTAATGGAAATCAAAGGCTGGTTGCCTGGTTGTCCTTCTGCGTTTCTTGGGCGTGTCACTTTGACAAAGCAGTATCAGATGAAACAAAGTAGCCCGTTGAGTCCGTCCTGTTCTGACCTTGCCACTATGCCTAGGGCCCCATTTGGCAGTGTGTGTGTGTGTGTGTGTGTGTGTGTGTGTGTGAAGGCTGAAGGGGTCGTCGTGTGGCACCTGAAGGTGTGTGTTGTCTGTCTGCCTGCCAGACTTTAATATGGACGCTCTGGGTGGCCACGGGCCTGTCACAGTATATTCAGATAAACAGTGGCACTCACACTACGCACTCACACACCCTAGGGGGCTATCTACCGTCTCAGGCCACTGAGGTGAGCACAGCCAGCCGGACGAGACAAGGCTAGACAAGGCACGGCTACGCCTCCCGGTTCGGCATCAGCAGCAGTCCTTTGTTCTTGCCACAACCAGAGGTTTGTGTTTACATCAGAGCCCTGTGACTTGAAGCTTCGGGCTCCGTGCTGCAGCAGCACTACTCGGCTAAACTAAAGGTTTTTTGTCACCATGAACCAGGGGAGTTTAAGCGAATGTAAATACTGCAGAGTAGAAATTAAATTCTCGTTTAATCAAATACATTGTTGACCTTTCCTCTGTGGGAAATTATGGAAATCCAGCAGGTGGTGAACTCCTAAAACTATTATGCAAAACTCCTACTCTCCCATGCAATTTATACAGCAATTGAACTGAAAATATGAATCATTACCTAACCCTGTTGATGGAAAAATTTAAATATCTTCATATCAGCGGTCTGGAATCATTATTCAGGAGTGTGCTATAGATGCGCTAAGTCGGATATCATAGAAATGGCGCAGCCGTGGATCGGGATATGCAGAAAGCATTTTCATAAAGACAGAGAGATAAAAAATGAAACCTGCAGTGGATATTAAATTACAGCGATATTAAAACACCTCCTCGTGAGAATATGACGCACTGTCTATGGGCCACAGAACTTTAATAACAATAAAATATTGCATTGGATATTCATAATAAAACACTGCATGATCTTTTTGTCGAGTGGTTATATTCCTTTCAGAATTATTTATAGGTTGCTTGCGCATCTTAGCTCAATGAAGTGACATTTCAAAAATGAGTTTTTCTTCATTAACCAACTATGAGGATGTGAAGTGTATCCAATTTACATGTGAATAATAGCTGTCTTTTGCAACTCACTGGCAACAAAGCTGGCAACATTGAACCCCTGTGTTTACTGCAGGCCTTCATGCAGCACTTCCATACATCACAGGATGCTACTGGTACATTTTAATTACAAACAGCCAAATGGGTAAACATTAGACTTAGTTTGTTTTGACAATAATTATATTTTCATGAATCCGACCGACTTTGTATTCTACCATAAAAAATGCTCGGCTTACTACTTGTGCTAGTTTGTAATTACTGGTTCTATCCCTACTAACTAGAGGCAGTGTTGTTGCTTGACCTTTGAGTGATAGATTGTTTTCTCTCAGATTGAGACATCTTAGAGGGGGGTGCCCAGAGATGAGCCTCTTCTCTGGTGTGTAATTATGTCTCCCCTCTCTTTCACCTCTTTGCCCTCCCCTCCACTCCCTCTCTTTGTAGCTCTCAGCACCATCCTATCTCCTATCTCACAGCTGAGCCGCAGGTGGTGGCAATCACCATCTGTCCCACAGTGCTAAGAGTACTCCAAGTCAGGATGCTGGGTCGAAACTATGGCTGAGACCCAGGGAATATTGTAGGTTTACATTTCAAACAATGAGTCCACGTTTGTGTTCATGCTTCCGCCGACATAGCAGCAACCCACGCAAACACATGCACACACACACACACACACACACACACACTACCTTAAATCTTCTGAGAATTGGCTTTTTCTGTTGGTGTCGTAATTGGCTGTGACATTTTCTTTTGCTAATACACTGTTTTCTCCCGGTAGAAGTAGTAGAATTTATCTCCTGCATGCCAGGGGCCGCGATTTATTGCATGCGTCATGCATTTACACGCCATCTCTGTTAAGAACAGATGCACCTCTGCAGCAGATATCAGGCAGAAATAAGATAGAACATTCAGATTACATGTGGTGTCAAATGAATTGCGTGCTATGGGGGTAGTAGCCCCTGCATTCTAAAACAGCCTCTTCCTTATCAGATTTCTGACATTGAGGCTTGACAGGGAAAGAAGGAATGGGCTCTTTGCATAAATTGCTTCCGCTTTGGACGACTTCATGCCTTCTGCTTAACAGTAAAGCATTCGCGCCAGTAAGCAGTTTGTCTACTTAGAGAGTTATCTGTCACCAACACTGTCTCAATCTTTCTTGATCACATATTAGCCACTTCTGTGGGTCTAAACATATGCCTGCAGTTTAGTAATATTGATGAAACTCAGCATGGTGCTGAAGGAAGTGGATAATTTAGTATGGCACAGTATATCGAGTGGGACCTTTAACTTCACATCCTTTTAAGGGAGTTTGACAGAAATAATCCAGAGCATATAACCTTTCTTGTCTGTGAAATTCAATTCTGCCCTAATATCCTGGTATTAGTGACACATTTTCTGCACCACAGCCATGCTCACTCGCAATCCCCTTTTTGCCTGAGAATGAAACATTTAAAGCATCAATTGCAATTCATAATTGCTTATGTACGCCTAAAGCCGTATTAATGAACACCATGTGGAAACGTTGCTGTTTACAATACAGACCCAACCAAAAGTAATGCTTTTTTTATGTTTTAAGATTTTCTGTCAAGTGGAAGCCTTGCTGTTCCAGGCTTGATGAAATATTGAATTCTCTTTGAACTAAATTGCTCTCCCTACCACATGCCAGTCCATACACCTACTCCAGTGGACTGGGGTCCCTAAATGAAATGGCAAGGAAATCCCTTAATTCTCTTGACCCAGGAGAACTATTGATTGAAAGGTATTGGGCCATGTACTGACTTTTTGCCTTTAATCACTTAATCTGACTTCCTCAATCTGCTGATTTACGCCGAGTGCAACGGACTCTAGAATGAACCACCGCTGTCCTTGGAGAATACATCACTGCCCTGGAACACATGGGCAAAGCTAATATACCCAGTGCATCTCAAAATAGATCTCTCTCACACACATACATACACACACACACACACGGACAATCAATGACTTGAAAAGGCCATTTCCTCTTATTGCGGGATGTGTGGTACAATCCTCCATCCTTTCTGCCTTCCAATCTGACCACTGTGAAAGCTCTCACTGACCGCTGAACCACTGATTGAGTTTTTATATTGATAAGAATGTTATGAATATTTGAAGGCCCTTTCAACTGGGAATGAAAGGAAATGGGAGCCTTTGTGAGAGTGGCATTTTGTCCGCTCCCTTACAATACTCTCTCTTTCTTAAAAGCCATTTAGGACAGACGTCTGGGAAGCTGCTGTGCAGGTCTACCTCTGTGGTGAAATGTCAGAAGTGCTCTAAGGCACCATTTTAAGTCCCCAGCAGACAGCCATAGGGGACACCTTGGGTGGGTCTGATCTACCCATTTTCAACCAATATAGTCACCATATGGCCTGGTCAGCCGGAACACTGTAAACAGTTAAACTGACCATTAGCACCTTGGAACCGTGTATCAAATAAACATTGGACTACCTGTGTGGGCTCAAAGCTGACTTTACAAAGTGAAAAGTTTAAATGAATGCACATTTACATTTGGCAATATGGTCAAATCTCAGTGAACTGAGCGATTATGTGATGAGTGTATTACACTGAGAAAGGATCAGGGATTCAGAAGTGGCTACATGGAAGAGTTTTACATTACTATATGATTACAACAGTGGATGACCACTCTTTAGAGGTGCCAAAATACCCTGTGTGAGTGGGTGTGTATGTTTACAGTATGTGTGTGGGTGGGTGTGGGTGTGTGTAAATATACAGAGAGACAGAAAGAGAGAGAGAGAGAGAGAGAGAGAGAGAGAGAGAGAGAGAGAGAGAGAGAGAGAGAATGAAAGGTGCCCACCACATTGGGGTGGTGGGCAGGTTAGGCTGGCATCATGTCTGTTTGGAGTTTCCACACCAGTTGCTGTAGTGCAAATCCAGTGCCGCTCTTTTTCAGTGAAAACAACCCTGACCTTTTCCAGCTGTCCTGCTGCCGGAAATCAGCTGTGAAAAGGCCACATTACTGAGGATTCACCGTTTCCCTTTTATTAATTCTTATTACTTTGTCATGTTAGTCTTTTGGAACCTGACTATTCACTGTGTGCAAAGCCATCAAATTAAAAGCTGTCCATCAACTGGATTAAATCATTTTAAAGATAGAATTTCCATCTTATCATTCTCAGCTTTCATCAGAAAAACATTTTTTTTATAAATGTGGATCCTTGCTGAATCTGATAAGTTACTGCCCCCATTATTATTAGAAATAACCACAAATATAGTGCATATGTTACAACTGTAATTTTGACTTCTCAGTGGGATTGTATTATGAAATGGTAGGATACTGTATATCTATCTAGAAGCGTAAAGACAGGCACCAATAACATGGACAAATGCCAGTATGAAACAAGTAATTTGCCCTCGGCGGCAAAAGTCATCCGAGTAAGCACAGATAATGTTACATTCTAGATTGCCAATTATGAAGACGATGATTTTTCTGCTTATCTCAATTACTGTAGGATTTCAGTTGGATTTCACACCAAGTTTTTGTAATATTTTGCTATGTGAACTTTTCCCTGGCCACTAAAAATGTTTATATATATTTCTCAGGACATTATCCATTTTAATATGCTGCAGTTTAGGGAAGGGAAATTGGAACTTTGCGTGAGACAAATAAGGGAAACCCTTTGCTATGCTGTGTGTCAGACAGGAACATCTCAATGGAACTCTGGTGTATATGGACCTGTAATGGATTATGCCTCCCAGGTTTCATTTGCAATTAAGCTTAATTAGCAGATGTACAGTCTCCTTTAATCTTCTCTGGCAGTGGAGTTATTAGGCTCTTTTCGACAGAAGGACACCCAGTGGACCAGCACTGAACACATATCGGAGGTGATTTAATGTGCGGCTGCAGTAATTAGCTTATGTTCTGTATCACATTGTTTAGTAAGGCCAAATGTTCCTTATCACTCAGTGTTATAGACAGGTATGCTATCCAAGGGGTGATAGGTGGCTTTGAAAACACGCCAACTACAGTAAGTCTGCATGGAACTACCAAAACTAGTTTGTGTGTGTGTGTGTGTGTGTGTGTGTGTGTGACAACCGAATGAACGGTTACTATGTAACCTGTTAAAAGAAAACTGCCAAAAATGGCCTTTATAGTGTGTTCCATTTCTAGTTTCAAGCTGTGAAATAAGACAACGTAGAGCTACAAGTTTGCCTATGCATGCGGTCCCACTATGAAATCAGAGCATGAACTGAGAGGATGACCGTAGAAACACAAATTAATCCAGTTGTTTTCCATCAGAGCCATAACAGTCAAGATGATGAAAACACTCGATGGGGGCCTCTAATTTGACGCTGACAGGCGGCGCAATGATTGTGCAACACTGTGGGGACTCGCACTCATAAAGGAGTACAACCTTACACCAAGAATCAAAACTTTCTACTTTATGAATGCATTCGAGCTTGTTTGCAGCTAAATGTAATCGGAGCCACTCTCCTTCTAATTGAAATGGCGGAAGTTAACGCACCAGACAAGCTAGGGAAACCTGTGGCTCTGGGCCCACGCTACACTGGTAGAATTCACCCACTCCATTAATAACTGGTATTGAGCCTTTGAATGTAGAACGGGTCTTACTCCAGATGTTTTTGTCCCATTGCCAGTGGGAGTAGCATTTGCATATCAGTCTGTAATCTCACCTAATCAGTCATGCTGCCCGACTTGAGGAGTCACTGTAGCTCACAGTAATAGAGCGTGCTTGGTTTAGTCTTCCACGATTATAAACTCCCTGGTTTTCAGCCAGGCCTCGATGTAGCTCCACATTATTGCAGTGGTACAGCGAAGCATGTCATTTATTCATTACCTGCCTTGCCCTGCTATACCTCCGAGCCACTGAGCAGGCCCGTGAACTAGGGTGTAATAAGGCCTTAAGTGGCTGTCATTAATAACTCCATGCTGTCATGTGGAAGGCTACTCTGTCCTACAATGTGGGTTTGTAGGCTGCTGTCATTAGCTGGTCACCTTCCTCCGAGAGCCATAGGACCATACCTCACTATTATCTAAAGCAGCCGTTGTTAGTCCTCAGCGGGCATGTCAATCACTGGACTGACAGCTCCTCTGCCTGGCAGCTGACCTTACATCTCCCTGCGGTTCCCTTTAGGCCCAGTAGACGGCTTGATATTACCACAGCAGACAGTTGCAAAAGAGATTAATGGCCCAGCCAGTGTGACGAGACGCTCCTCGGTGCACAGTCCCCAGAATTCACTTAGCCGCTCACCCACTGCTGGAGTCACCCAGCCGACTGACTTACTGCATATGCACTGCCACAACTAGTCACACATAAGGTATGTTAAAAGGGACTGTTGTCTACGTGACCAAAGGGAGCAATGGACCAAGACCCAACTACCAGCACGTTTCTCTCCATGTAGTTCCTTCTCTCAATCGCAGGTCTACATACTTTACTTCTCTCTAGCTACGTTTCCCTCTTTTTCCCTCTCTCTGTTTCTCTTTGGCTCCGTATCTCTTTATCGCCTTCCCCTTCTTTCTCTCTGTTAGTGACAGTGTGTTGTGCGCCCTACGGGGCTTCTCTTTTCTCGGCAGTGGCAATGTACTACCAGAACACTCTTAGAAGTCCATTGTCAACCACTGAACAGGCTTGCCTTCAAAGAGAATCCCATTCAATAACAGATCTCCCGGTGTGACAGCGGCCTATGTAACGCACCGACGCACAAGCTCCACTCTACTTCAGACTGAGCCCTCATCAGTGAGACCAGCTTTTTATGCTACATCGAACCTGTCAACCAGCCAGGGGAAGAGATACCGCCGCGGTCAGGGGAGAACCTAACCGAGAATAAACAAACATGGCATTATTTACCCAGCCAAATAAAGGATGTGCAGTTTGCTAAAGACCAAGGCAATTAGGATTCCTTTCATTGCCTTTCGAACTCACGGATCATCCCCACACAAAGGTGATGTTGACCTTGTGTGATATCCTTTCCCCATTCCTGTGAAATGGATCTTTGCTGTCTCACATGTACTCTGTGTTGGTAGCACATCAAGCCCTGTCCTGCTCCCAATTAAGTCTCCTCTCCTCACGCTAGGACTGGGCGATATATCCAGTTTACACGATACATCGTGGATTGCACTACATGCGATGTCGTAAATGACCACATCGTGAACATCGAGTATTATGTTGTCAAGTCAGTTTCCCGCCGCGCCAAAATTAGATTTGTTTTAGCGCAGCGCTTTCCTTTCTCCCTCATAGACACAGTCACACACGCAGGCCCCGCCCAACTTGCACACAAACACACGCGCACAGTGACAGAGAGGCGTTTGTGTTTGAGGAGAACGAAAGAAAAGTTAGCTAGTTTAAACCTTAGCACAACTTGTTAATTTAAAGAACGAACGACGATGGAAGATAGAGGTGCCGAGGCTGACGAACTTGTTCAAAAAAAGAACAGCACTGGGTCCGTCATTTGGCGGTGGTTTGGTTACCATAAAGATGACG
>JAVQIZ010138079.1:0-56557 GCA_036023535.2 Galaxias brevipinnis | reverse complement strand
TATATATATATATATATATATATATATATGAAAAAAACCACTTAAAAAAAAAAATCTGTCTGTGTAAAGCAACAGAGGTTGTTATGTGAGCATCTATAACTCCTCAAATACAGTTCCATTAGACAGAGTACCCTATGTCATATCAGCAATTCTCTGGAGATGCGCCGCTGCTGTTATCATGGCTTGGATAGTAGACCAGCTCATCTGGAAATGTAATATTTACATTGCCGGTTTCCAGACAAAGAACGCTGGGGCAACATTATCCTAACATACGGTATAATTTACTGTACAGTAGACTGGAGATGACCTTAAAACAAGATGTTTACAACATCAACTTTACTCAAAAACTATACTAGTGTATACTTGAGTTATACTGTAGGTAGGGACATATAATTATTGCCAAAGACAATGCATGATTTCACAGTAAATCAGTTAGAACAAATTACCCCTGCGCTGCTTTCCCTAAGATCCAAAGTTTAACCCAGTACAGCTTGTTTGCATATTACTAATACTACTACTAATAAATAATAATAATACATTGAATTTGTAAAGCGCCTTTCATTGTAAAAACAATCCCAAAGCGAGATAAGAGGTTAATTGAACGATAATGGGAATATAGCACATGGTTAGCAGAAAACACAGTTTGTGACTTTGCCTCCACTATGTGAATAGCTGTCATGAGCTGGAGATGTGAAATGAATGATTACAAGAAGTGCTCCAAGTTCCTCATCTTGTGGGATCTAAATTGGACATGCTAAAGTGCTCCAACATATCCAGACACCCCCTGACTGCTAAGTCTCTATCTGGCCTGGGATGGATGTGGCTTGGCCAGGGACAGGGGCAGCAGACCTCAGCTATGCATCAGCCATTCCATTCCTTGCATTTAATCTCTGTCCTGGCTTCCTGTCTGCTGAAACATTACTGCCCAGAGAGGTGGAGGTGGTGCGTTTGCCAGCTGGGATCACCACAGGCCAGCCATATATTCATATTCTGTCAGGTGACGAGAGCCATGCGAGTGATGATGTGCTCATAAGGGACAGAGTAATGACGTTATACTGTACAGTAGTTTAGAGCCTCTAGTTTGGACAAAACAAAGAAGAAATTAGTGTGATATTGTAATTCATAATATTCCATAAACTAGACAAATGATACTACAGCAACAAGCTAAACTTTCAAATCTTCAACAACTGACTTTACAAAAACTTTGTGTGTATTGGTGCTTGTGTTTGTTTGTGTGCGTTGTGAGGACACACTGTACATTATGACAATCCACCACCTTCGATCCACGAGAACTGCATGTGGTGGCCATGACCAGAAGCATATGTGTCCCACATGGCCTGTTGTTGTGTGCTTTGAGTGGTTTGATCCCAACTCCTTTTAATAAGGGTGAGCAAGCAACATTTGCTGCGGCACCAAACACATCTGCAGCTTGAGAGCTAATAGAGGGAAAGGCAAAACGTTTAAAGGAAGAGTGGATTTTTACAGATCGAACAGTATCTTCTTAGCACTTACTGTACTTTTTGAACATATTGCTGGAGAGGATCTATGTTCCCTAGGACTGCAGCCTAGCTTAAAGGTCATGTTTTGGCATTGGAGACAAGTTGGTATTGCGGGACTATGAAGCCTTCAAATAAGAATTCAAAAGAACAGGAAAGCAATTGAATATCCAACCGCAATATTTAGGAAATGAGAGCACTTTCAAAACATATTATTTGAGTTGGCTAGACAATTGAACAGTTCACAACCAACAATGACAACACTACTATTTCCCAAACTAAGCCATAACTTTTCAAATCTGATTTATTATCGGAAACAATCAGAGATGCAGGCAATGGGAAGAGATCGCCATCTTACAGAGAAGTATGGGCATCCATGTTGGTCTCCTCCATCAGGTATCAATAGGCTATCTATATTCTGCAAGCTGAATATGTGGGTTCCAGTATTGCAAAGTAAAAAGGACATGACTGGGGTCTCTTTGACCACCTTGAAAGGGGCCTCAAGTCCACCACTAACTCCTCCCAAAGCCTGGGGGCAAATGGAGAGCCACTAAAACTGCCCACTGCTTGTGAACCACATGAAAATAACCCTAAATATGCTCTACTGCTCTTGATATCTAATGTGTACTTCAGCATTTTACTAGACCACAGCATTTGGGGGTAAAGAACAAAACATGTACAATACAAAATAATCAATAACTCCACATAAATGAACCACTTGTGTAAAGTGAAATAACAAGACTAGAAGTTAGTAGATTCCGACATACTATATCACTCAATTGCACGTGAACCTTTTGTTATCGATACCTTTATTTGGATATCTACTTTGATGGTCTACTTTAATGAATAGAGGAAACATCTCAGTTAGCTTCAGTAACCAACTACTCAAGACATTTGTACATTTCCCAATGGATGGCCAATGCCAAGCTAATTTAGGATGGTATCCTTCCCCCAATAGATTTTCCAAGGTATTCTAAGCACATCGTTATAGGACAGCCATTTCAAACTAGGGCTATCACTTCGGAAGTAATACAACCCCACAACCAGCCTGCGAATGCGCAGTGGGAAAATAAACAGCCCAGAGCAGCAGACCCACTGTAAAAACAAACACACTGTAAATACCTTCATGGACATGAATTATCTACATGGAGATACCACGTCCACTTCGATCACTACTCAAAAAAACTTCAAAGAATCATATGAGTTGAGAGAGAGAGAGAGAGAGAGAGAGAGAGAGAGAGAGAGAGGACAACATGTGAGTGATACAAAATATCTAAAACTATCATCTGAGAGAAACTAAGCAGACCTGAAGAGCAGGAAGACAAAAACAGAGAGTGTGTCCCTTGGGAGGTGCCTGAAGGGCTGTCCTACTGTACCTGAGACCACGGCCTCCCCTGCACACGCATGTGGAGGCAGACGAGCAGCAGAAGAGCCAGACCGGATAGCATTCTCTCCTGTGGCCAAGAACAATTGACCAGCGCTCAGTCAGGCATTCACTCAAGTCCAGTAGCTGCCTACCCCTGGCTGCTTCTTCTCGACTCCGTAGCACAGTGAACACCAAAAAGCCCACCACCAAGCGGATCTCTAAGCACAGCCTTGTAAACTGAGCTGGAGGAGAGGCAGCTGGGGGGCTGGCACTCTTTTAGAGAAGGGAGAGAGGGGAAGTAGGGAGGGAGACTTATTCAGGAAGAGAGAGAGAGAGAGAGAGAGAGAGAGAGAGAGAGAGAGAGAAAATTAGAGCGAAAAAGAAAGAGAAATAAAGGTTGCTGCTGCTCCCAATGCATTAGGCATAAATGCAAAACTGACCAAATTGGAAAGAGAACAGTCAAGCTACTCATAATCCATACATGGGGAATCACATTGTAAGACAGCACAGAACAAAGTAAAGAGTAAATATTTAAGATAACAAAACGGTCCAGTCGAGTTCCAACACTGAAATTGACCCACAAGGGATGACACACATTATATCCTCAAAAGCAGAGAAACCACAACTTCCTAGCAATTGCCCACTCTCTTACACAAGCAGCCTTGAGCATTTAATTGGAAGCCACGTCACAGGGCTGATAGTAGAAGCCAGGAGCCAAGAAGCCTGAACTCATCATATGGTTTTCCTATTGCAGCCACATTGTTTCCACAACATTAAGCCCTAATTCATCAGGACACACTGTAGTAAGTAGCGTGCTCTTCATCCTACTATCTACAGTTGGTTTTCACATAAAATGACATGCTCTTACCGAGATCATCAGGGCATTGTGGCTGCACTTGGATGCAGGCAAAGGACATTTTGCAACCGTGTACCTTGAGTAACCCTATAGCCATTGGATGGTTTCCCATTTCCATTTTCCCATTTTGCATGGAGACCACAAACGTTTCCATGAAAAGAGTTACGCCACGCCACGGTAGTTTACAAGCTCCCGGTACAGGGCGATGGGGGTAAAAAGTATGTTGAGATTTTTTGCTGTGCTGTGCCATCTGTCTACAGCAGCGTGGGACAGACACACGCACCCACAGCACCTAAAGTAGCCTCTGTGTTAAATAAAGTTAGCTACTGATACATACATCTTGGTTACGACCACATTAATCATTTGGACCTCTACCCACACACACATTAGAGCCATGCCCTGTAGCAGGTGGTCATCCCATTAAAAGGATATATTACAAAGGAACAAACACAATGGCTGCATTCACTGTCATATTTCCAGCTAGTCTTCAAGCATAGCAACATATGCCTGACCTGCACATTTACTAAAAGATAGGACCAGAGATGGTTTGGAACCATGCCCCTGATTCTGCCCTAGACACTGTAATTTATATCACACTATTGGCTCTATGGTCAATGCTTGGGTTTTAGACAAGGTTTCTAGCCATTACATATTCAGATCTGGTCTAAAAGATGGGTTCAGAAACACAATCCAACTGTTCTAGGCTTTCAGCTGGTAATTTCTACTGTAAAGACATTTGTCACCCTTACCCCATCCAACTTCCTGCCCCTACAAGTTAAATTGCTTGTCCTAATTTGATGGATACTTCAGAAACACCTACTTGATTCAACCATAAGAGGTGCATTTAAAAAAATAGAGCAGCTAAGTTACCAAAAAAACCTAAACAAATGATCATCTGAAATAGATATTAGCTCCAGAAAGGCAAGGAATGTTTGTCAATTGTTTCCTTTGAGCGATATATTAAACTGAGCACTGGCATTACAGAGTGGATCACTGGATTAATGACTAACCCGGATGGGAGAAGAAGGAGACTGAGACTGGGCCCTGGGGAGGGGCTGACTGTGAATTAAAGAGTCTGTGGTAAAGGGGTGATCAATCTAGAGTACACCATCCCAGTGGCTCAAATCACTGTCATGGGGCTGGGGTGGTCAGACAGAAAGGTCTGATTAGCACCATGACAGCCTAATGCTTACTGGGTTATTAGTATTGGTTGTCCTTACACACCTGCTAATGGTTTGCTGCAGATAAAGTTGTTAGACCCCCGAGATAAGAATCTAATTTACGACCAAGCTTGACCCTGGCAAGCAGGCCACCTACAGAATGGACACACTCCGCGTGCAACTCCACTGAGCAGGTGTTCCCACTAAGACACATATAGTGCTTTTCTTATCTCACTCTCAACCAATCATAAATTCTACTCATCCAGTGAAAACTGACCCCACATTGAGAGGCTTTCAGGCAATTTGAAACAAACTATAGAAGAAAAGAATCTGCGCCACTGTTTGACCAACAGCCACCCAGATAGTAGCCAATCACTGTCAACAGCAGTCCTTCAGGGAAGGGCCTGTGGGATTGCTATAAATACAATCCCCTGGCCTTATAGGGTCCCCTCATAAATGTGTCTCCATCCCGGGCACTCAAGCACACTGCTCTCTGCCCCAGAAAAACACTCAACAACTGGCTGACATTGCTGGTGTAAGCCATAGTTGATCACAGCTAAACCACCTTGGACCAGTTGCACAAAATGATCCAGTTGAAACCTTTGTCTGTAGTCTGGGTAAAACACACCCAAAAGAGCTGATCATTGAACACAGGCAACATGCAGGGAATGGAGGTCCTAGGCCAGGGAGAGCCTTCCATATTTCAGTCAGCGGGGCCTGGCTTGTAAAGCCTGTGGATCCACTGTAACAGCCCCTGAGGGCTCTCACGGTTAGCTAGTCTGGCCGCCAAACACAGTCAGCTATCTGGCTAGTACAAGGTTATTTTAGAATGGAATTAAACCAAAAGTATTAAAGCAATGTTAAATGATACGGTTGTAATCATTTATTTCATTACGAGACAGAGATACCATGCCAGAATTTAGAGTTAGTCCTGTGTTGAACGTGAAACACAACCAACCAACAGGGCTAAAAGGAGGGCCCAAGAGACGTTAAGAGGGCGAATGCACCTCTTATTCAAAGGTAATTTGTCTGAGTAAATGTAAAAGACAGGAGGAAAAGGCCGGAACTATCAGCGTGTTGGAAACACATCAAATTGAGGTACTTAGGAAAGCAGACACATTACTTTTCACAGCATGAAGGAGGTAATATGCCCCTACTTAGAGACTTAAAGACTCCCCCGTGCTCTTGACACAGGCTTTACGAGCTGTGGACTCAGACCAATAGGACAGCCGGCCATGCAGAACAAGTTGGACCCAAAAGTCCAGTACCTTGTAGGAGAGAAGGTCTGAACAGGTGGACAAAAAGCACCAGGTCCTGACAGAGACGGACAGGGCCCTAGGAGTGCAGGGCATGCTTCAAACACAGCGATAACACATGTATTTTTATGTGTGTTGCTGACCCCTTGGTTATCTGATTGAAATTAATACTAACAAGTACTATCAATAAAAAAATTAATTGCTACATCACGATTGACATTAGTATAACAGACAAAATCTATATTTGTTTATACAGCAAGACTGACGTTAGTTTGACAGACATAACCTCTATTAGTTCATTCAACAAAACTGACATTAGCATAAGAGACAAAATCTATATTAGTTAATTCAACAAGATTGACATTAGTATGACAGACAAAACGTATATTAGTTAATTCAACGAGACTGACATTAGTATGACAGATACAACTTATATTAATTAATTCAACAAGGCTGAATTTCATTGTACTAAAGCGTTTTACCAATGTTGAATGAACTTAAATTAATTTAACTAGACCTACTAAGTAATAACATTTTAATTCAATGAGTGGCAAATTCACTGAATGTACTTGATTTGTTTAGATGGAATATATGGGGCATGATTCAATCACGTTCATCCAATGATCTATTTTTTGGAGTGCACAGACTTGAAGAGCTGTGGACTCAGACCAATAGGACAGCCGGCCATCCAGAACAAGTTGGACCCAAAAGTTCAGTACCTTGTAGGAGAGAAGAGCTGATCAGATGGACAAAAAGCTCCAGGTCCTGACAGAGACGGACAGGGCCCTAGGAGTGCTGGGCATGCTTCATACATGCTTCATACACAGCTATGACATACTCGTTCACATGGAACATAACTTTTCCTTTACCACGCATGCCATTCTCCTGTCATAGCTGTGCTATGCGCCATTTTTCACTGGTTACCTTCTCTGTTCTACGGAAATATTCACAACTTTCATGGTATTTCAGCAATCTTTGAAGGCCAGAGTCTTGACAAAAGCCTTCCTCGTCTCCAGAAAATAATGCAGAGCATAGCGGGAGAATGCAGTCGGAACATTCTATGAGAGCGACAGGGTTATGCTCTCTGCAGTCCGTGCCAGTCATATTTTAGATAACTTATTCACCTTTAACTCGTCAGTCCATCTTGATGGCAGGGAATACTTCAAACAAGTGCAGCTGTCAGAGCAGGAGAGTGAAGAAAGGCATGGTTATGCTGGGTGAATTTGGGTCTGCGTCTAGCCTCAGTCTGGCTAAGAGGACGAGTGAGGAGGCCAGCCAAGGAGTAAGCCGGTGGCCAGATCCCGGCCACAGGGCTGCTCAGACCCCACAGCCACACAGGAACACAAGTAGGCTCCGTGCACATCACCAGAGTCAGCTATTGGGCCAGAGCTCTGGCAGAGGGTCTGATGGAGGAGCCCAGAGGGGTTCAACAGCCAAGCCATGGCTCTGGGGAGAGGATAGAGGAAGAACACTTCTTTGGGTAACTGTATAAATACAGGGCACTGTAATACGCTGCAATCTTGCTCCTGAAACTGCTTTATGAAGGCATTTCCAGGGAAACGTGTCTCGGGTGTGGGTATGGGAACTTTCAAAGAAAGATCAAAAGGGAAAGATTGGCTCCACTCAAGCCTCTAAGTTCAATAAAAATCCAGTAAAAGGTGTCCTGTGTGAGAGGTGAAATTAGAGGTAAGGGTGGATTCTGAGGTTTTCCGATTTTTCGTTAGGTTGCCCTTACTGTGGCAACGTTGGTTAACGCCTTCCATCCCAATTATTCAGCAAGTTCTCAAAGGAACCCCTCTAGCTATCAAGTCTGAAATAATTTCAAGGCAGAATTTTACTTTCCTAGGCTCACTATTGCCAGCAGAAAAGTGTGTGGGCATAGATAGCCCTTTAAAAATACACACACCCTTCTCAGGTTCACTTCGTTGGCATAAAGGAGAAAACTTGCAGTTCAATGGAATTCCCGGCATAAAGGGAGCTTTCTTTCATCGGCCATCTGAAATGAGTAACCACATTCAGGGATTTCTAAGGCACAGCCCTGGGTTTTCCTCCATAGTGTAACAGCTGGCACCTGCATAAGACCTATTGAATTCACAGACTAGACCCAGGCTTGCACATTTTACACATAATCCTTAGGAAAAGTTGAAACTTTCCACTGATGAAACACAACAGGCTATCCTACAGAAAGGTTTCATGGACCAAAGAAAGCAATACAATAAAGTTCACATTAAAAATGTGTTTCACATTGATTAAAAGGAGAAAGTAAAAAAACAACAACAGAGAAATGATACAGTGTTCAGTGACTAAAGCATAAAGGCAACCAGACATGTATAGGACTTAAAAGGATTTGTCCAGTGGATCTGTCTGAGATTTATGTTAGCCCTATGGAATGCAGTCTGAGCAAAAAGCCCTCCCTAAAATCACCCCAGGGGAGATCTTGTATGTGCATCACTCATGAGAGGTTTCTGCAGGTGTGTGTACATAAACTGACAAGAGTACAGTTAACGTCCCATTTATCTTTAACTTTCTGAGTAGTATTACTGTGAAACCAAGTACCAGTTTACAAATGTGTACCTCCACAGATGAGATGTCCAAATCTATGCAATTCATCAGCAGTGTTGAGCCAACAAATAGCGAGGGTGGGAACGCTAACATACTCAACAGCTCTGAATTAGCTCAATGGACAGCATCAGTAGCACAGCTGGAAAATAAACTAAACTCTAAGAAGAGCAAAGGGGGTTGAGTACCCACAAAAGTGACTAACTGTTTAGCTAAGCTCAACCAAGCTTTCTTACATTCAGGATGTAGTCAACTGGTCTCACGGTAAGCACAGCGAGTACGTAGAATGAAAGATGGACCACTGCCCATCTAAATAGGAATGGGTTGACGTCAAATTGCACTTACAACTCTTACTGGAGAGCTGGTTAATCTACTGTCTATTGTCTAAGGCAGAGATTATGCGGTTTTATGTCTTGTTCTAGTACTCCAATTTATCTGATTGGCAAAAGATGTTTGTGTTTGTTTGCATCTGGTTTTTAACAGGGTCTGAAACATTGCAGTTATGTGCTGAACTTCATGGGCCAAAAACAATGACTGACTCTTGCCATTTCTCCCAGTGCAGGTTGAGTTTTCAGTGCATCAGAATCTGAAAGAGAGGGCGAAGGCATACCGTACTACCTCAGGTCAAATGCCAAACTGGCATAGCAAATCCATCAAGTCAAAAGCATTTTAATTTAATGAAATTAATCAGCTAACAGAATACAGTAAACTATTTGATAAACTACATATTCAAACTAATAGAATGAATTGGATGTAAGATTTTAATGTGTTTTAATCTTTTACGGTTTGGCTGAAAACAGGGCAGAAGTGAAGAAAATTTAATTTCTCAAAGATATACTGCATAAACTACAAAGAACATCAACAGTAGATGTTTCACTGGGCTATGTTATCAGTATGTATGTATAATTATACAGCAACCTAATGCAACTACAGGATGTGCCAAGAGCTTCCCCAAGCTCCAAGCTCCAGATCCTGTAGTGAAAGCATGATCTATGATTTAACTCCATGCTACAGTGCTGCTGGATAGTAGAGGACAGCCTTGTAATCAGTGTAATAAAAGAACATAAAAAAAATATGACAAATGCAATCCCAAAATGCAGACATCAACATCCAGGACAGTTAACACTAATTTGTAATTTACAGTAATTACAAATTACGCATTCAATAGATACAAAATAATAATAGCTTTCAACCATTACACACTGATCACTACACAGTGCCCATTGCCCAGCCTGTTCATAGCCAAGCCACAAAGTCAGGACCACAGGGGCTGGCTGGGTGTGAAGGGGACAATAGAAACATCAGAGCAGATCATTTAACGGTCAATCTAGTCACCAAAGTCACCGGAGATCTGTCCTAAGGTAACGAATTGTTATGTGATCAATAACTATTTCACTGCAGTGGAAAGTGGAACTACACAAAGGCTAATAAGAGATCAAGGACTCTATCTTGATTAAATCTTAATATGCTAAAGATCTGGGGTGACTTACGGGGCATGGGAAATAAATGTGGTCAACAGATGAAAATTAGCATGACCAACTGGTATGGAGGGAAACACATGAGCAAGTTCTTTACAAAAATTACTTGGCCAAAATGTATTCAAAAATACCACTTTTAGTCATTTGAAAAAGAATAGTAGGTCTATTACGGAAAAGCAAGAACGTGATAAAAAAGCACTACTTTTAGTTGAGCACAATAAACATAAAGGCCAGTCAAAGGCACTTCATAGGCTTACATGAAGACACATGTGTTTCAGTTATCCATATTAAATATGAGGTCAGAGGAACAAATATGTCCTTTCTTCAATGAGATTCCAGATCCCAGCATCTGATTCAAGACCTTAAGCACTCTCGGTTTGACCTCCACTTCACTTCAAGTAGGCAGGGAGCACACTTATACTATGCTGCCCTCATCTGGCCAACACTATAACTGCATACATAACCTTGGCTTGAGGTGAGGACAGTAGCTACTGACCTGAACTAGATAAGAACTATGAAGTGTCTTACCTCACACTTGCCTGCAACACATACAGATGTCTCATTGTGGCCACACGGTGTCCCGTCGATAACCCTGTCTGACTGGCGGACGTAGAAGCGGAAACCTATGGCTCGGCAGTTAAGCTCACAATGCTGGTCCCCAAGAACTGTAAGAGGATAAGCACATCTCTGTAACCAACTCCCTTCAATACAACACATATAAAGATATGAATAGATTGTACGTGGTAAGTGAGATAGGTATAAGGATTGCGGAAGGACAAGTATATTTTACCTGATTCAGTGCATTAGATTAGCAGCGGCTTTTATGTGTTCACGTGTTAAACGAGATAAAGCAAACTTGTACTAACATAAAACTTGAATCTACAGATCCGCAGTGCACACCAGTCACTGCTTAGCTACAAGTGGGTGTATATTTACGTTGTCATTTCATTATTGCTCAGAGAAATTATGTTCCATGAGGTGTTTTGACTGTTGCTTGGATACTAAAGAGAGACTAATCTCCCAACAGCTCTCGGGAAGGTCAAAATACTGTACATTCATCTTGGTGCTGTTAACCAGGTCATGTTTTCCTCACAGTAATCTAAACATTGGTTCATTTTGGTCCCAAACTAAACAAAAGCACACTTATAAGAAGACTGAGGCATGCAGACTTTACCTTCATTAAAGGGCTCCCATTCGTAGAGTCTTCCCATGAATGGTTGCTTGTTGTAGGACGAACACTGAATTTCCCTGATGTGTCTGCTAGATGGAGGACAGGCCTGAAATGGGACATTCAGTGAACCACACGCGCACACACACGCACACGCACACACACACACACAACCCCCAAAAAGACGACATTACAGACTGTGTTGTTAGACCGTACCTTAAAGAGCTCTCTTTTCTATACAATGTAATGCACCAATGCAACTGATAAAGGCGGTGAACACGACTACGCTCTACTAACCTACTAGTTTCTGTAGACAAGGCCACGTCGCTCACAATGGTTGCTAAAATCCAGGATTTATGATTGTGATCTAGTAAAAGTCAACCCCTCCTCTACAGTATATCCAACTTTGTCTACACAGGCTTGGACTTCATTTACTTTCTTCCATATATTTCACAGAAAGTCTTAGAGGGAAACTCAGAATGGGTTTCATAAGATGTTCTAATTTCTGATGCATGAAACCCAAAGACATAAGTAACTCTATCCATTTGACATGTCTTACGTTGGTATTGCAGATCTTGTATTGGATGTGTTCGCCAAGACAGGAAGATATGGGCAAGGGGTTGTAAGGTCTTCTGTGAGGCTGCTGAGGTCCAGAGTTCTGGCTCTCTGGGGAAAGCTCCTGCTGGGACTGCGGGACCAGACTAGGCTGGTACAGAGAGGCCCAGGCAGGGGGACCTCTAGGCTGCATGGTCTGGACTTGGCTATTGCTTCTGCTGTATTGCGGAGAGGGTTTGCTGTATGCCTCATGGTTGTTGGACCCATAGCTTCTGTGTTTACCAGTGGTGGGCTGGTGGACTCCTGATGTAGGGGAGCGGGTCTGTCTGTGGGAGCGAGCCGTCTCTGAACCCTGACCAGTGTCCGTTTGGAGGGATGCAACATGAGGCATCCTCCCATAGCCATACCGCCCAGGGCTCATGGGAATGCCACCTACCCTCCTGAAAACACACAAATATTACAAACACTTCAAGAATCATAATCAGTGCTCAAAATATTTGATTATTTCTATACCTGTTCACAGGCCAGTTCTCCCTCTCCCTTTGTACAGGAATCAGCTCTCCCCGATTGTTGCTGCTGATGTTGGAGTGGGAGGGCCTTGCTGCCCTGCGGTGGAGTGGGACAGTAGGCCGCAGAGCAGACACTACATGGTCTGGGCTCTGGGCTAAGCCTCCAGGACTGGAAGGATAGGGGGGCTGGGAGGAAGTGTGTGAGGGTAGGCAAGGTCTTCTCTGCTCTTGCACCCCTCCACCACAGGTACGTGAACAGGCTGCCCAGGACCCCCAGGAGCCCCAAGAGCCTTGAAGTACTTTCTGCACTGTTTCTTGCTGTGATTCTACTCTCCGTGGAACCTGTAGAGGCACGCAACAAATAGAGTAAATTAATTTGTAATGCATACATGCACTATGGTAAAATTCCATAGGCATAGCAAGGCAGCAAAGAAGAGACAGAAATGCTCCGTCTGAGAACAAATTATTACCTACTTCCTTCTAATCAACAGTTTTCTCCCTCCTGTTGTGGATGAGATGGTGCTCTTTTCATGACGTATAAAGCTCAAAACGTAGCTTCCTAGTGAGTTTCTGTCACTCCGTGACTCATCCTCTATTGGCTACCTGCATTCCCTGCTGTTAACCAAACCAAATCTCTTTGCCAGGGACTTATTAGAAGACCGGACTGATCACTGCACTCTCTGTCCGAGAATACCGCCATTTCCAACCCTCTGGCAAACATTTATGCCAGCCAAGCTTTGCCAATGAGCTCAATGGAAATTGTGCTCTTTAAGAAGCACTTTGTCTCCATTCATGCCAATGTCTCTGAGCTAACACATGGACACAGCAAAGGCTCAGCTGCCTTTGGCTTTAAGAAGACGGCAAGAGAATACTTAAATGGTGGGGAGAGTTGGCAGCTCGCACCCTTCCTGTCAGTCAACACTACACGGCTATTCAGAGAGGCCTCAGAGCGAGGCCTCCTTGCTGCTGCCTTTGTAACTCAACTCCACTGTCATTCCCAGGGTCAGCCACGGGTCAAACAGCTGGACTCCTAGAAACGCATGGAGCCAAGCCAGATTGCCTCCACATGAGATGGCTAACCTATCCCTCATCTTATTATCTGTAAGTTACATTAACATATTATTGACTTGCCGTTTCTGTCTCTTTCACAATTCTCCACTCCCCAATATTAGGTCATAAGGAACCACTATCCCTCAAAGCTAAATTACATCAGGTTTAGTTAGAACAGATTCAGAAATATCACGAAGGCCTGCATTTCATACACTAACAAATAAAATACAATGTTGGTATAGGGTGTACTTCCATACCTGCAACCTTCCATACCTGCTGTACAGCAGCAGACCTTGCAACACAAATTCCTTGGAAGAAAAAAAACCAGACCCCTTCTTGTTGAGGCTGCTGTACTAGTGATAAACCTTGTACCTCTTCTTCTTAGAGAGTTAGTTTCACAGGAAAGGCTCCTGACAGTTAGCATTACCTAGCTAGCATTACCTAGCAAGATCACAGAGGGAATTCATTCCCTATGTGTTTAACATGGCTGTTTACTGCTCTCCCGTCAGAAAAATTTACCCCGCGGTTGGATTTCTCTCTGGCATTCTCACTGACTGATTGCATGTTTACATGCACAGTCATAAGCTGAACTACATTTAATAACAGAGTGGCTGAACAAAAACATTGCAAAGGCAAACACTATAAACGTTCCCCTGAGAAGCTGAAATAATTATGCAACCTGATGGTTCCTTTTGGCTACCCTAAGATTGGAGGACATAATTATGCCCATTTTGGATATTCACATTCTATGAGTTTCTACAAAACATTGGATGAAATTAACGGCAATTCTGACTACGTACAAAAACTCAAGATCTATCACCAGGATCTTATGGATGTCAAACACACTTCTGAATATAGAACTCAGACCCCTTACAAACCTCTATGACCACCTCCCACCCACCCACCTCCACCCTGACTCACCTTCCTGTGATCTGTTGTAAGTTGGCAGTCCAGAGGATTTGGGTAGAACAGCAGCAAGATCATTGGCACTCTGTATTGAAAAAGGAACCGGCAATAGGTGGTGATAAAAGTTATCACAGAAAAGTGTTTAACATTTACATTGCATTTAAAAAATGAATTACTGTACACAATTATGTGGCACATAACCCCGCATAGCAACATGCAGATATTTTTGATTTTACCTTAGCATCCAAACATGAAATTCTCTCATTGCTTCTTAAATATTTTCACTGTATGCAGTTTCTACAAGAAATTAAAAGTTAGAAGAAACATAGACCTATAACACACACAAACACAAAGACTCATGAGTTAATCTGACTATCCAATATGAGGAAATGGCTTCAGTCTACTTGAACATGTGTGTTGACCTCTGTGGCTAAGTAGTTGGCCAAGTAATGGCCCTGGCTGAAATGCTACACCAGTGCCAGTGTGTCTGCCCTGTTAGATGCGTATTTTTACCCACCATCATTAAAATAATCAGAGCTTTTCTGTCTCAACTGTAACAAAAAAAAATTGTCATGGAAAACCCAGTAAATCAAGTTAATAACATTGTAATGGTTAAATAAAAATGTTGCTGTTTGTTCATCTAGTGTATGTAACTATATATGTTGTAATTTGATGTCAACCAACAGGAACAATTAACCGAAATAAACTATAATAATAAAACAATATTTAAACTGTAGAAAAACATCCTTGATGTTTTTGCCTATTCATAAAACCTACCTTCTTAACGGTATTATCCCAGAGGTTTCCAATAGGAGTCTAACACGCAGTGAAGTGTAATAGTGGGAAATTATGCACTTTTCCCTCCATGCTCCGTTTAATTAACCTGTTTAGGTTTCCCCCACCGTACGCAAGAGCTTGTATTTGATACCCTCTAGCAAACTAATAATTTGTGAAAGTGAAATTCATCCCAATTTAGTACGGCACAAACCCGATTGATGGTCATTAGAATTCGGTCTTCCTGTAATTTTTTTAAGAGCCAGAAAATCTAACGAACAACGCAGCACAATTCAAACTAGGAAAACTTGTCGGGTGGCAATACTCTGCAAACTTGTGTGCAAGTGAACTGTATGCGCGCGCGTGTGAATGTGTCTGTGAAAGAATAGAGAACGAGAGAGAAAGAGAGAGTGTGTGTGTTTGTGTGTGTGTTTGTGTGTTGTAACCTATGTATTCTAGGCAATGCTCAACAAATTAACACTTTTTCTTTCTTGAATCCATTGACTCCTACTACCGTGTGGTCATTATCATAATTTCCCTCAGAAATATGGAGTAAGGCTATTTCCTTGACTACAGAGGTAACATGCTGTTACATGCACCCCATTATATAGACCACAGTAAATGAGGGCTTTCAATTACAAAGTTTAACAACCACACTGCCTTGGTACACAGCATTATCCTTTCTTGGTCCTTATCTCAATACAAACATACATTTACCCCCTCCCCAATCTTCCTAAAGAACATGACAGATGTCCTGCTCTAATCATATTTTTCCCATTACAAGTTAAATTGATATAATGGATGGGTCAAATATAAAACAAAGGCAGCAGAGAAACCTGTTCATACTTACCGCAAGACATAATGTAAAAATAATAGAACAACCACAACATGCAAAAATATTAAACAGGGTATCTTTTCATGTTGTGTGATACCCATTGTCATCTATGGGTCATTAGAAGTCAGGTACTCCATATATGATGATATATGAGCCTACCCTATGATATATGATTTACCATGATATGTGTAAGCTTTTCAACTACATTATAATACTGTGGTGCAATCATGAAGAATGGGATGGATTGTATTGGAGTGATAATTAAAATTGGTTTAAAGGCTAGACACATTCTTTGGCTTGAGGTAATTAACGAATTTACCAAAAATCACTGCATGTATATTTAACAAGTTTTCAAAAAGCAAGGGATTTATTGAATCAGGTGGAAGATTCCAAATTGACAGCACCACCTTTGTGACATGGTATTTTAGGTCAACCAATATAAACTGAATCTTCAACATGACAGATATCAACAGATGCGTGGAACACAACACATTCTAGCTACGTTTTCTTGTCAGCAGCTCAGAACTCCTTGGACTCAATCCATTGCCATGCTGAAAGAGGAGACTAGTCTGGGCTTCAGAAACTTTGACTACAAAGTCAAATTACGTCATCACATTTGTTTTGCAAAACTCTGAAATGTCAGTTAGTAAAAAAAGCAACATAGTGTGATTAATTTGTTTTATGACTGTGTGAACTATTTTGAGATATCACAGGAGGGCAGTTTTCATATTAATCAAAGAAGCAGGATATAATTATGTTAGTATGTTACTGATAAATGCTAGTGCCACATCCTAAATATAAAAAAATGTGTTTTCAAATAAAGCAGTTCTAAAGCAGCTCGCTATTAATCACCAGTACGAACATAATATTGGGGTCAAGTTGATCCCATACCTCTAAGCCAATCCTGGGAATTTCCCAGCATGTCTGACCTGCTTTTAAAAGAGGAGTTACAACTTTTCTTGCCAAACTACCACAAAACACAGTACATTGTCATATCAAGATTGTGTTCCTGCACTTCACTTTATGCGACCCACATTTAATTGACACTGGAAAACACAATGACATATTATTATTGTGTCTAAAGACTATATTTTAGGTAACAGTTCATGTATTATTTTCAGTAAAAAGGTATTTAAAAAAATAACTTAACTATACTAACATATATTATAATAACTACAAAAACTTCCCACTTCCTAAGACTTGATTAATTCAACCTAAATTCCACATCTGCCACTCAAGTATTGTTTTGATTCACCCATTCACTGCTCTTGTTAAAGACCAGCTAGCTCTAATCTCCATGGAGGAGTTGAGAATCAGCGGCGCACGAAAACTGGTGCTCTGAAGGTTTACCGGAAGCCTACAGGGACATTCTTGCCTGGGTTCAGGGAGCCTGTAGGCCCCTTCAGTGCCCCTGGACCTCCCAATCTAGAATAGAGCATGCACAAACAGGTGCTGTCCAATGCGATAAGGAACACTGTGGCTAATGGTCTATACCGTATATATTGCACTGCGCTTCAAAGTGACACTTTCAAATGGAATCAAATTTTAAAAGTGTGGATTGGAAAAATAATTAAGGGTTAAAGTAAATGGTCAAGTCAGTTACAATTAAGGTTGTAATGTGGGACGCATGAATAATTGAATGAACTAAAACAAACATGATTGCATTGTTGAGGATATGTGAGTATAATATGTGCAACCCTAAATAATGTAAAAACATTGTATGATGAGAGCTGAAACTAAAGAAAATAAGAGTGTTAGGCTAATTCTTTAATACTAAGTACATGACAAAATCTGTGTTTTCTATAGAGAATGTATCTTAAAGTACGTGACCATCGTCAAGCCAGGCAGGACAGACATAGTAGCCATGAGACACATATTAGAGATTAATTAAGACACAGATAATTAAGACAGAACGAATCACTGCAGTCTTGGCAAAAGACTATGGTTATCACCAGCTGATGATAATGAGGAAGTTCATCTGAAGGCTATAAAGTGCAGACTTCTTTGGGGACCACAATGCGAAGTTCATAAATCCCTTTAACTTTCTCAAGTATATGGAGGCATTCAGACAAGAACAAAGAACACTGCATGTACCTTTCCATGGATAGACAATCAAGAGGCCTTCATCAGCAGAATTACCTCAGCATGTCTACATCTATCATTAGGTAATGGGTCCAGTTACAGCAGAGAAATTGTCTCAATTGATTGAGAAGATAATTATAATTACAATGAGAAAGAGTGGTATGAGAGGTGGGTCTCCAGTATGCCGTGTGGTGAGTACTGTGTTGTAGCTCTGTCTCTGACCCTTTGGTCCTCTCACTTGGTCTGGGAGAGTCTGGAAAGGCAAGCCCGGCGGAAGGCTGGTTGGTCCCTCATCTCCAGCACACAGTCTCTCACCATCTCCACAAACATGCAGGGCCACAGCTTATGGAGGGATTCCCCCTTCAGGTTGGTGTCCGAAGCCCTCTGGACCAGCTCCTGAAGATACTGCTCGGTCATAGCCCCACGCTCCAATGTCTCCACGGCACTGTCCTGAGGAGTGATTCAAAACAGAGGCTGATGGAAGAGGGAAAGCACTAATGTATCATATGAGATAATGAACACCAAGAATCCAATACATGGAACAAATTATATGGCTAAATTGAATGAATGAATCCTAAAATGTTAGTGACCAGTAGCGAGTCGGTGTGAATCTTATAGGCTGACCTCGGGGCTCTCAGCACTGCAGTCCCTGCTGGGATAGTTGAACAGGGCTCGGTTCAGGCCCTCTCCCAGCAACCTGCTGTTGTCACGCAGCTCCTCAGGGCTGAGTCCAGCGCGACGGCCACGCCCCTCCAACAGAAACTGGAGTTGACGCTTTCTACATGGGACGGACAAGCAGAGAGGGAGGAGGATTACGTGAGGTATAGAGATTAAGGTGAAAGTAACAATGCCTTAAAGAGTAATGTAGTGAGATAGAGCAATAAGCAAGTTGGGTAGAATAATCCACTCACAATCTATTAAGAAAGACATATTGTATACGCAACTTCCAATAATGATAACGATATCAATGTTACGATTGAACTTCCAATATTGAGTTATGTAAGTACGTAGAGAGGTAAATGTGGCCTTGCTTAGCAAAATGACTGTAAGCCAGTAGTTCCAGCTAGCATAGCTCCGTCAAAAGTAGTAAAATTCACCTTGGAAAAACTCCAAAGCTGTGCTATCTACATGTTGTAACTTCTGTATTTCACACGTGTAGAAATGAAAATGTAATATGAGATGTTGCTACAGATCGTCGGACCTATTGTTGCCATTACATCTTCAAGATTGCATTTAATGACAGCTTTTGATAGGGTTAGTCTGGCCTTTCTAATTCAGCAGCATAATGTGTAGGCTAAGATGTTACGCAATGGGAACATTAATAAAAGGATGTGAATTACATTTGAACACTGCTGCCCATCAGTGATAAACTCTTGACATTTAGAACTGCACCAACATGTTCCAAACCACCATGCCAGAGCTCTAAAATACTCATGTTCAAGGCTGGAGGCTAAAATACCTGCAATGACTGTGTGAATATGGGGCTGTGGGTGTGCATGCATGCTTGTGTACATTAAAATGAATGAACTAACCAACTTGTGAACAAATGAACTGTGTTGGGATATGCCACAGTACTTCATTTCAAACCTTCCTGAATTCATACAAGTGGTTACAGTACTGGCTCTGGGTAACCTCACAGAGTTCAGTTGAGTGAACACAAGTCAATGTTCATCGTTAAGGTAGACATCAAATTATGAGTTTACTTCAAGGTTTGGGGATATGTATTGTAAACGCATGTCTGCGCTGGATCTTCTCCCACCCTACCAGGACTGCATTCTCTACACAAGAACTCCACTTCACAGGGGAGAATGTGAGTGTAATAACAACCGTAAGCTGACATCATATGAGGAGGTTAACATGAACCAAATACACAAGGAGATTGATGCGTATTTAGATACATTTTTGCAGTCTGATTTTTATTTGCAGTCTGGTCAATGAATGAATCACTTCTATATGACAGCACTGGGGAAAATTCCTCCCGGGTTTGTCTCTAGACCTGCTCGAAGGTATGTTTTTTTCTGGTAGACAGGCTCCAATTTAAGGAAAGATTATTGCACTCTTTTGTCCTTATATCAGCAGCTGCTGCGGACAAGCACTGGCATTTCAAGGCAGACTCAAAAATAACGATGTGCTCCAGGCTATCATGTAGTTTTTATCAAACTACTGGGAAAGGTGCAGAAACTATAGGTGCTGAAGTTTCTCTTTGGTTTGTCAGTGAAAAGTATTTTAAATGAGGGGAGCTCAAGGCACAGAGGCAGTAACTGGGAAGGAGGCACAGCGTGATCCAGTCAATGATGCCTTCTGCTTTGCATGGTTGTGCTTTCTTAACTACGAAGAGGGATCATCTGAATCGGCTTGGTCCGGGGAGTGGAATGTGTGAATGTGTGTGTATGTACCAGATACATATCCTTAGCCTGAAACGACATTGCCAACTCCTCCAGGCTTTAGGTGGCACGCTCTGTCTCTTTGTGTCATACACGTTAACGCACGAGCATACAGACTTAAACAGGGGCACGCACCAACAGGTACAGTGTCATAAGTGCCCACACACATACAGAAATGTTGGAATGTACACACTCCTAAACCCACAGCCTGCTAGTGCCCCCTTTCTGTGGTCTACAGTAATTCAACTGATGCTAAGCTGTATTTTTGTAACCAGTCATACCTGGACTCCTCCAGTTGCACTAGTAAACGGCAGCTCGGGGTCTCCGTGGCAGCGATGTGCCCCAGCGTCCCAAAGAGGCGCTCCGCACCAATCAACTCTTCCATGGTCACCTAGAGTGAGCCAATTGAAACACATTAAAGGTGAGACTGAGATTAGATGTCACATTACACTGTACAGGACCCCTGGGGGAATCAGGGGCACCCTTCTTGTCATGCATGGCGGGGTGTACCTCCTGGCCGTTGACCTTTTGCAGGTTGAAGTGGTGCAAGCGGTAGAGGACGAAGGCGCGCCACAGCGCCAGGCTGACCACAGGGTTGCACTCGGGGTGGATAGTCAGCTGGTCCAGGCGCCTCACTTGAGCCAGGGCTGCCAGCTGGGGTAGACGACTGATGTTGGTCTCCAAAAACATTAGGTGCTGTGGAGAAATCGGCATAAAACCTCTGTCAGTCAAGTACACTGGTCAACAAAAGTGGTATCTGTTTGTAATGGCTGTGTTTTCCTCACCGACAGGTTGGGGAACTTGACCCTAATGCGTGGCAGTGTTGGCACGATGGAATCAAAGTGGATGTAGCGGAAGGTGATGACCGTGACGGCCCCAGCGGTCTGGACGCCCCAGCCTCTCTCCAGAGCCTCCAGAGCCCCTGAGCCAAACAGACGCAGTGTGTCTCCATCCAGCTCAGCTAGGTGGCAGTCTGAGAGGGACAGGCTCTGCACACTGCTGCCCCCTGCCTCCAAAAGCCTGGAGCACAACAAGAATACAGAGAAAAGCACTTGTGAAGATACTGGCTTCCTGCGGGTTAGAGGGAGGCCAACCATGACCCATCTCCTTTTCTACAAACTTATCTGGATACACGGATATTATTGATGCAAAACGACTTTTAGGTGCATGTTAGGAAAAGAGGGACATTGTGAGCAGAGGGGAAAAAAGAACAGCCTCAGCATCAGTAGGGATGATCAGGGGCCCTATCAGTGTCTCATTTGTCTTCTACTGCAGCCTAATTACCTTCCATTCTATGGACAACAGTTGAAGTGCCCTTCTCTGATAAGGGAGTCGTGTGAGTGGGGAAACTGAGCGAGTCTCAGGGACACCTAATCTTCCTTCTGGAGAATCTGTGTTGTGCCTGCTAGTCTGTTGACACTCAGGGGACCCTGTCCACATACCAGTGGATCAGATTGCCAAAGGGCCACCGGCCACTCAGCCCGGCCCATTAGGCTTCATCTCAGTAACAACCTCATCTTTCCCTGTTTGACACTTTTTCCTTAACTGCTTTACTTTTGTTTATCACACCAAAACAGAGCCGGTCTGTGTCAGCACAACAGGAGACCGCATCTTCCATCTCTGCCGTGGCGTCTTAAAGAAAATCAAAGACCCCCCTCCTAAATCAAAGATGTCACAGAATGGAGGTGGAGCAGGAAATAAGAGACAGTTGAGAGAGAGAGAGAGATCCTCTATTTGGCCCGAGAGAAACGTTGCCCATTGAACTGAATCAGAGAGGTAGTATCAGTGGGTCTCAATGGTACCTCCTAAGAATTATGTGTGTGGGTGTGCAATTGTGGATGTGGAAATATTCATTGGCTGCTTTAGAATTTAGTCATTGGCACATTCAAAACGTGTTTTATATGACCTCAGAGACAACCAAATCCTAACAAAACAATCACAGTGTAACCCTAGCTAGGCTACCCAGGATTGATCCTGACAGACTTTAGTGTAGGGACCTCTTCCAAGAGCCTAGTGACTGACAGACAATGACGTTCAACTCTATTATAAGGCACACATTTTTATGTGTCCGCTTTCGGTGTACATGTTAATGTATCTGTGCCCACTAGGAGCCCTGGCGTGAACACCCATCTTAATCAAACCAGCTCACGTTTCAGTGGAGTCGGCTGTCTATCACTGTGGGCCATGGGGGAAATGTCAGCACTGGTGTGAGTGTGAGGGGGTGCTCACCTTGCCAAGGGGGATAGCTGGTGAATGGCAGGTAACATCAGAGATTCACATCGAGATTGTCAGACTGAGAGAGCTAGGCCAAGAGGAGGTCCCGTCCAGCGTTAGACAGGCCGGCGCCATTCACTGAAAGACATTCTCTAATCTGTAGGACACACCACACCTCCAAGAGGTGGCTCTGCCAACTAACCGGTCGATAAAGTAAAGAGGGACGGTACCGTTAGGCCCTGCTTTAAGCCTGGAAGCAAGCCATGAACATACTTTGCACTTGTCACATGCTGTTCCCTGTAATCACACTATATAGGCTGCCAGGTGCCTCAAAATCCCCTTTCTAAAACATGCAAAGGGGAGTAGATTTAAAGAGATAGAAGTTACTGTAGTAGACTATGCTGTGATAAACAGGTTCTGGTGTTGCCTTTTCATTCATCTCTACATAATCCACAAGCAGCGTCAAAATCATCCCTTTTCAATATGTTTGTTTTGACAGCTTAATCCAAATGGTTCTTACCCTGATGCAGATGTTAGGTTTTTCCAAGTCTTGGAAACTCAGAAATCATTCTTTGTAGGGTCTTATGTTTTCAATAATTTCCCAGGCGGCGGCTCCGTCTCTCCATCATAAAGATAGCTTGACTAATGTGCTGGTTAGTCCACCTACTTGAAGCCCTAACATTTTGGTGTATTCAATTCTATGTAAAAAAGGACCTCAGGCACTGCTGTCGCCAGAGTGACCAGCATTAAAATTGGATTACTGAGTAACAAATCCCGTTCTTTATCTCTCTACTCATCTCTCAAAGATAAACAGAAATGCTAAATCCAAGTCTGTTCATCGAGATATAAAAGGAACTGAAATCTCAAGTGGTTAGCTAGAAACACACACACGCACACACACACAAACATACACAGACACAAACAAACACACACAGACACAGATAGAGAGGCTTGTGATGACATACTGAATGCACTGTCAATAATCTTTGCCCTAATTCTTCAGCAAATACAGCTCCAATTGCACACATGAAAAGACTTTGTCTCACTGCCCAAAACATTTAGGCCTCTCTCAGCTTACTGCTATCATAGACTACTCGTTTACTTGCGCCTTTTGATTGGGACGTTAAATGGGTGTAATGACTCTCTGTGGTCACTAAAGAGCACATGGAAC
This sequence comes from Galaxias brevipinnis, assembly GCA_036023535.2. NCBI lineage: Eukaryota > Metazoa > Chordata > Actinopteri > Galaxiiformes > Galaxiidae > Galaxias > Galaxias brevipinnis. The sequence continues at coordinate 32,738 of JAVQIZ010138079.1, read as the reverse complement.
TTCCCCAAAAGAGTAGGGATGATAACACCGGTGTCCTGGCTAAATTGCCCAACCTGGCCCAGTATCAATCCTGGCCACCTAATTGGCCCTTCATCTCCAAATTGGCTAGTTAATTCCATTTCCTGCCAATTGCGGCTCTCAGTAGGTCCTAATCTGATGTGGGGTGAGCAAGTCTGGTGCAAAATGGCTGCCATGGCATCACCCAGGTGGGTGCTACACATTGGGTGCTACACAATGGGTGCTACACAATTGTGAGTCTCCCCCTACAGCGTAAAGCACTTTGGGTGTCTACAATCATCCAAATGTAATCAAATATTACTCTGGAAAGACATTCAATAGAAACCCTTAAAAGGGACACATCTCACTTATATCGGGCATACATTCTCAACCTTTTGGTTTAATTGTAGGAGGTTGGCCAAGGTCCATGCCTCTGTGTGTGCCATTCTACACTGCTCTTATTATGAGGTAGATGATATGCATTGGGCACACTCCAAAATGCTTTTCTCTATGAAGAATGACTACTAAACTATTGGTATGATCATATTTCCAGGCTGTTGATTATATGTAGAAATGTCCTTTGATGGCTGCTATTTTCGTGCGTGTGGAGGAAGGGGGGTTGCACCATTGTATGAGTTCTGGCTTACAGCAGGGTTAGCAATGTGGGGACAGAACAGAAGACAGCCTTCACGCTGCAGCACAGGAAAAACCTCCACACCAGGGGGTCCCCGTAACTCCCATAGCTCCCCAAGAGCAGAACCAGATGTGGGCCCGGGACTAGCACATCCACTACCAAACCCGTGGGAAACCTTCTGAGGATTTATGATAAACTGGACCCCACCAAGGACTATATACTGTGAGAACAAAAACAATTCTTCATGGAGCTTTCACACCCACAGTCCATCTTAATGTGTTCTGCAACAGGAAGGAGGCTGGCACACATAAATGGGATGAATTTGTTCACAAAACAATTTAATAAAATCTCAAGTTCAGTCAGACAAACTCATCCATCTTAAAACATTTCACACAATTCAGTTTGGCATGGTTGTGTTTGATATGTATTTTGAAGGAGCACCATATATCCGTCAAACATAGAACCTAACCTTGATCAACCTTGACTAAGCTTCAGTCCATTTCAATACCTCCCCCCTCCCTCAACTTGTGTCTGGTAACATAGTGTATATAGTTTACAGTATGTAGTAGTAACCCTTATTGAAGAAACATTTTGATGAAAGATTCACATTTAGGAACTTTTATCCTGGTCTGTGAATTATATTCTCCACCTTAATCAGGTAATAATACCCTGACCTCAGCTTGCTGCCTTGTAGCTCCCCATGTCCTTTATTTCCCCAGTTAATCAATCATATCAAGCTCTGCACCATATGGGGAATTGTTCAAATGCATCAGAGTAATAGAACCCAACCTGCATAAACAGAAATCACTCAAATGATGCTTCTGGGTGGAATAACAAGGTGATTACATATTATGTCTCGCACCAAAACCACAACATAACATTTCAAAAATGACCTTAATGACCAGACCAGGGACCATTCTCGAGTTTATCAGAAAGATATGTAGCTTCCGAGAAATAAAAAGTTTGATCAATCCTCAAAACTATTTTGAACATTGAAAATAGTCATTATAGAATATACCCATTATATTAATGCATACATGATCTGTAACAATGTAACTCTGTATATCTACAAATGGCATACGTGTAACATTACCTGGGATCTCTAGGGCTGTTGGGGCGGCTTGCAGCACGTAGCCTGTTCTCACCCCCCCCTGTTGGTCGTTCTGGACCTGACACTGGGCTCACCCTTCTGACACAAAAAAAAAATATTGAAAAACGTTTTATCACATTTTACTGCTGACATAAAACATTTTTATTTTCTGTAAAAGTTAGCTTTGCATTTTAATCGGCAAACTCCATATAGCTACACAACAGCAAATTGATAAGGTTAAACTGTTTAATTTTTTGCAATTCATCCGAGTTACCATATGCTGTTTAGTAGCAATGGGAAAAACAGAAGGAGCCACCAGGTGTTTATGTTTTAAACAAGTTCTGAAAGAACAAACACGTGAGTCCCATGACGATACCTGCAGAAATCTTAACCCATCTTGTTATAATGATAGCATAGGACATGCTTCTTCCATTCATAAATGAGACAGTCTGTACCAATGTGACACAATTATTTGTACAAAGGGTCAGTAACCCACGACACAGAACTCAGTTATTGTACAGTGAGCATCCTTCTCATATGTCCTCTGCACATGATGACAGTAATATTTCATCATATTTTAGCTTCAAAAAGCTCCTTGCTCATACCGTGGCTCATCTGGGGAAGGCTCCTGAGCAAGCCCATTGGTTTGAGCAGGACTATGGGCGGGGCTTATCTCTGGGCTAACTTCCTCCTTGGTGCCATTTTGTGACGGTAGCTCTAGGCAAGACCTGAGACCTTCCCACTGCTGTGCTGCATTACGGATGGCCAAACGCCTCTTCTCCTGAATGAACATAAAGAACGGACATACACACAAACGCACAAGTTGGTTTAGCTGACGTTGTTCCAAAGCAGAGCTAACAGGGGACACAAAGTAAGCTCGTGACACTGACAAAGTGACTATCTCTCTCCTTCCTGTAGTTTAATCCTTCAGACAAAGACACGCCACCAGCCTTGCTTGTCCCTGAGGAATCCTGAAACTTGATTCCAGTGGAAGTGAGGTGTGGTTGAGGCATCATGAGTGCAGGACTCTATGAAGACAAACGAACACAAACTTGCAAATGTTACTCTATCTTATTAATGACAGAAATAAAAGAAAAGGAATATTGTGCTCAACTAACCTGTCTGAATGCATGAAAAAAACACGTGTTTACTATGTGTATGTAAACAGGCTAATTGCTAAATTGCCACTCTGGAACCGGGTGTGATTTCATGTGCTTCTCTCTGAAGCGATTTGTTTCCACGTTTCTGAATTGCTGATTCCACGTGGAGAGGACCATAGCTGCAACAGAGGCTGTGCCATCCCCACAATGCAGCACAGAAGAATGCTGCCTTTTCTCTCTCTCTCTCTCTCTCTCTCTCTCTCTGTCTCTCTCTGTTTTCCCCAGTGCTTAGTTTCGATCGTCTCATAAATGGAATGTGCCACTCCCTCTGTAGAGGGGTGAGCCAGCTTCCACACCGTATCATTCTGTGACATGAACCCCTCACTGAGCATTCAATACATTTTCTCAACAGGGATCAGCAGTGTCAAATTACAGAGTGACAATTAGCTCCACTAGATCTATCGGCAGTAGCCACTAGTCAGCAATTGGAGGACAGAGAGAGTCACATACATCCTTTGGAAGATAACGACAATATCAAGGTATTAGATTATAAATATTACATAAATGTTTCAGAAATGCATGGGTTGCTTGAACTACCACTGAGCGAATACTGTATCAAATGAAGAGCCCGAGCCACAAACTAGAGAGCTGACTGGGAGGTGTATTCACTATATCACTACTGCCTGTTTAAATGGTTAACGACAACCAGATGAATCAACTGTGCATAGCTTAGCAACATGCAAGTGCATTTAAAGTAGCTAAGCCTACTAGGCACTGGGGACCACTATTCAGGCCATGCCATTCACAATTTAAGAATGCAGATATTAAGATTGATTACTTTTTAAAACCTATACTGTCAAACAGATTAATTCAAATACACAAAATGAAACTAGGCTTCTCTTTAATAGGATAGTGATATAGTATAAAAAACAACTAACTAAATGAAAAAAGCCTTAATGATTCTAAAACGTTTTGGCCTCTTTAAAGAAATAAGTATACTGCAAATGAGATATCAAATAAGCCATTTGTAGATTTGAACCAGTTTTTAACATGGATGTGACATTATTTTACTGCTGTTATAAGATACAAATCTTGAGGCTGCTTACAGAACAACCCGCTTTCTCACTTAGGTTTAAAGCAGCTAACATTACAGCCGCATTTCAACTTTGGTCATATCATTGTCCAGGCAATCACAGAAATGCATGGCCTACCCTATCATCATTGTCGTCATTCAAAGGACACCACTGTACTAAAGTTGGCCAATCACTGAGATGACAGAAAGTATTTAAAAGTAGTTGTGTGGTTCACTTAGGTACCTTATGAGCAACCTGCTTGTGACAATCCCTCTTCTTCTCATCCTCCTTTCGGACCTGTGCAGAGGCCATGCGCCTCTCCTCCTCCTGTAAAACAGATTATGTTTAATCAGGCTGTCACTCTAATCCCAACCTCTGAATTATTTAATGGATGATGTCGTCCTCGTCGTCAGCGTCCCCTTTATAGCCGGATGGGTTTGAGTGGCGGGCCGAAAGGGGGAATCTCACACTGGATCACAGGATTATCTGTCTGATTTTCAGCTGCAGTCCCAATGAGCCCAGCTGTTTGAGATAGCCAAAGCTCCCAGAATGCAACACTGCTAACACAATGCGAGAGTGCCAGCTAAGCTCAGGGGGTGATGAGCTCTCTGTGACGAGCCTGTGAAAGAGAAGCCTCAGTCTGATCAATACCAGCCAAACAATGCCCTTAAGACCCCTTAAGGTTTGTACTTTATGCTGTCGACGGGACAAACCACCTTTGGAGCATCTTACATAATAATTTGTTATAATAAAGAAATCCAAATCAATCATTCAAAAATATGTTTTCTTCCTAAATAGCTAGGGCCTATGATTTTAGAGTTCTGAATTAATTTGTCAACACAAAACAAAATCTGCAGTCACACTGTCTACGCATTGGCAAACAAAGCCTGTAGTCATCGACACTCTGAATTAAGCTCTTCACACATCCCGAATGTTGTGTGAACAAGAATATCCCGCGAGGAGCTACTGTCACTGTTTCCCAGCTTCTAATGATATGTTCAAAGTAGCAGTGGACATCTGTCGCTGCCATGACAGCGTGCAACCAAGTGTCATCTGGCTAAGAATCAGATTTTACTACTGCAGTACCAATGTAATGATGTCCTGTACCAACCTACCAGGGCAAGTTATACAAATCAGAAGAAGCCAAATAACACAGCTAACCATACATGCTTTTGTTCCCCCATTCGACAAAGTTGAAGTGAAAAGCTTTGGCCTATTTGTGCCGAGGTCAAATTAAGTAACAGCTCAACATTCCTAATTCCATAATGGTATTTATTTTCTTGAGATACTTCAAATGTACAAAATTATCCTGAATGACCTCACAGTAGTGTTATAAACATTTAGTGCATAGTGTTATGAACCAAACATAACAAAACATGTAAACAATGTTTGAATGATAAAATGTGCATATTATGATAATGGCATGAGGTCTAAGTATTGCTCTCAAGAGTAAACATGCAGCACTTTGCAAGCATGTATCATTAAGGTGACTAGACTAATAATGGTTCATCCTCTGAGGACAAAAACAGTCAGAGAGTCAACATAATTTTACCGTGACGCGTTTCATGTCCAGCTGTCTGAGTTGAAGCACACAGCGTAGGGCAGTCTGCTTGTACCATGTCTCCAGGGCTACAGGGTTCCCATCCAGGGTGAGCTCAGAAAGAGAGAAGGACTCTCTCAGGCAAGCTAGGTCATCAAAACTACATAGACAAAAACACACACACACCAGATTTTCACAACCTAGTAGTTTCATGAGCTGAATGGCTATACATTATTAGTCATGTACTGCATGTCAACCAAGACAACCCATCCACCTTTCCAGACAAAATTAACCGTAGATGCAGGCATGAAAGCTGAAAGTTGTGAAAATCTGTTCATTGAGTGGGCGGGCTGGCAGCATGTCCGTAGACAAGGCGCATCGATAGATGTCTTACTAGTTAGCGGCGTGCCTGTGGCTGGATAATATTAAAGCAAGTAGGGATGTAGAGAAAAGAAGCAAGAGTTTCTATCCAATTAGTGTGCCTGATGATGCATACGTTGCCTGGAACTACTTCTGTGTTCTGACTGGTCTCTGTCAGACTGACCACGTCGAGCCTGCTTTCACGGTCTACCGATCAACACAAATGATTATCATGGGTAGAAATATCCAGGTGCAAAGAGCCATAAAAGAAATGGTTCATGTGCTTAAATCTTGGCACTTCTAAAAATAATGTACTGTAAATAATAGCTCACCAGGCACTGCTTTGTCCTGCTAGGCCAGCAGTGTGAATTAGGTCAATGTGTTTCCTGTACACATTTATAACATTTATTTTGAGATATTTAAGAGCCCTGAAGAATGAACACATTGGAGGCCAGAACTGTACGTGTAAGTGCATTATTATGTGTACCTAAAGAGGGCGCTAGAGGGACGTTTACTTACACGTGCACAACAGAAACAAAATGATTCAACAATGCCAAGTCTATTGAAGAATGAAAGATTTTGGGGCTTTATTTAACCTGCATATTCCTTTGTTGTGTGATATTGAACCATAATGATAGACTGTGCTTTCTAATTTTAACACTGGTTGGCCAAAGCTGACCTTGAGTTGTTTAGCAACTAGAACACCGACTAGCCCTTAGAGCTGCCAGGTTAGATTAATCATAGTGAGAGGGAACTGTGGCCATGTAGGCTTAGACTCCACGGAGTGCTGCTCTGATACTCATCGGCAGAGACAGTACCAAATCAGATAGTGGCGAGTCTGCCTCCTGTGATAACTACCATGTTTACACTAGGCTCACAGAGCAGGAACAAAACACTCACCTGGCAACACAACACACTTTTCATTTTGGGACACACCTTTGAATAGCAAGGCTGCAAGACAATCCCGAGATAAAACCTATTATTAAATAACCTGCCCTGGTAGGAGACAATCTATAGGTCCCTCCCCTCTAAATAAATAAATAAATAACAACAGCTCTTGTTACTTAGGTAACAGGGCAGGCAATAAGTATCAAGCACACATTTTTGGTCTGTTAAGAAAATGTTCATCTCAGTAGTCCTCTGTGTGTGTATGTGTATGTGTGTGTGTGTGTGTGTGTGTGTGTGTGTGTGTTCAAAGGAGGCAGCATGGCTCAGTTCCTCCTCTGCAGTATGGAGGCCAGGCCCAGCCCTGAGCGAAAGCAGAGGAACTGGGCTGGCCAGCCCCTGAGCTGTGGATGTGAGAGGGTTAAGTAGCAAATCTTACCTGGTGATGCTGTTGCAGCTGAGAAAGAGTCGCTGCAGGCAGGGAAGCCGGTCTACCTCTGTCTAGAATGGGAGAGAGAGCAGACAGAGATATAGGGGTAAAAAGAAAAGGAGAACACTGTCCATACACCATGTGCAGCTTAGACCATACTATTTCTATACATACGCTCAGTCACCTTGCAGTTCCCAGCTACGGCATACAGCCCCATCCGCCCTGCGCGCGCACACACTCGCAAAGTGCTGTGGCTGCACAGGGAGGGGAGGGGGAGAGCGAGAGAGAGAGAGAGAGGGAGAGAGAGAGGGGGGGGGGGTGCTGCCTTAATGCAGATATCCCCTGCTGTAAGAGCTTGCCCGCTCTGTTTATAAGAGATGGACTAAACTGCTGCCACACGAACAGAAATGCAGCAGTTAGCTAGCATTGCCCGAACAAAGGCAGCTAAATATGTTTTTAGCTTTTTAGTTTTATATCCAAAAGGTAATAGATATTCTTGAGGACACATTGTGGATTCACACACAGAATTCATGGCGGCTTTTGCGGGGGTGGATGATGTGAGGGGGAGCAGCTGGCTGGCTGGCTGACACACACACACACACACACACACAAACACACGCAATGTCATAGTAACCAGCCAGACGTGGTAGTCTGTGAGTGTGTGTGTTTGTGTGCGTGTTTATGTCTTCGATATGCTTAACCAGGGTTTTAAACAGTGTGAGAAGGGGTGGAGGAGCCATCGGGGTAAGGTGTCAGTGCCAGCATTAGAAATAGAAAGAGAACAATTGAAAGAGTCAGCTAGAAATAATAATTTAATTCCTAGGCTGACTCAAAGAACAATAGCACAGAAATAGTCTACTGCAGGCCAAGCATATGCGGTCATCAAACGCCATGGCATCCACACGTGTGGGTGTGTGTTTGTGTTGTCTTTTAAACTGTGAGATGCCTAGTCATGCTACCAGGCTCTGCACTATGCCCACACACAAAACTTGGCATTCCGAAACAGTCCTGTTGTGTCAAACAACAGTGCGGAACTGCCATGCTGGCCGACGACTACCCCGGCATAAATCAATCAGATAAAGACTGACTCAGATATAAACTAAATATCACTTTATCAGTGTTCTTGAAATGTAATCACACTTGATACAGAGGGAGTTCTCTGTATGAAAAAGACAAATAATACAACATATGATTTATTAACTAGCTATGGGCTTGGGACTTCAGAAATTGACTAGGTAATGTCTTCCAAATACATTATATTACAGCCAGATAGAGGCATATGCAAGGGGTTGAGAAAGTCTTGTTTAACTGATGTTGCTAGGCAACAAAAGCCTTCACAGTCTATACTTTTAGGAATAGTCTGATGATGACTTAACTTATAAAATGTTCCAGACCAATTACTTTCAAGGATCAAATATTTTGCTTGAAGGTACAGTATGTATTTTTCTTAGAAACAACTCCCCGCTGAGAGAATTTCTGAGAAGAAAGCAGGCAGTTGAAGCTCCAGCTAATGAGAATAAATCTATATAGAACAAATCGGACAAAGGAAACCTCCCAACACAGTAAGATGCAAGATGCCAATAAAATATACAAGGCAAAGGCTTACTTATCAAAATCTTAGGAAAGGTCTGATGATAACTGTGTTAACCTCTGTACATTCCAACAAAAATATCGCATGTCAGACACACACTTGTCTTGCGCTAACATAATTTGTTTGTTTTTTTCAATAATTTTTCCTCAAACTGAAATTGTGATGTAATTTGATAGTCTATGATGTCTTATCTGTAACCATCCCAGACTATCTCTGTCCAATTCTGCCCTTCTAATGATAACCAGGCTGTCTGAGGCTAAACTTAGAACCAATTTCACATCAAGTGATGTTGTCTTAGTGGACTGATCTGGTGCGTAGACCATCAAGGAGATCGCTCCTTTAAAAAGAAAAGGTGACAGTCTCCCCTGCTTGAGTGCATTTTGGTTTTCATTTCTTCGTCCAATCTCCACCCTAACACATGTATCGTTAGCGTTCTTTCAACAACATTAACTCTAACTAAGGGCTAACTGGCTGATCGATAGATCAATCAGAGCTGTGCCTCTAAACTGAACATCTCCTATTAGTCACTGACAAAGTAAGACAATGTTCTGAAATGAAGAAGAAAAAAAGACAGTTCAGATCTTACACATTCAAATTCTCTGACAAAACCCTAACATAATATCCCAAATGATAGTGTACATGAGTACAATCCAAACTTGCATTAATGCAAGAAACCCACTTTCAATCGTTGTCTTTTGTACTTTTTTTAAGGTTCCAATACAACACGTTTACATAGTAAAAGTGCAAAATAACTGTTCGGTTTGTACTTGAAATAAACATGTAGCAGTATGCCCCTGACAGGAGGATTTACCGAGGGGGAATTGTTCTAATATCTATCGACTGCTGAATTTTGTTATCAAGTGACAAATAGTCTAGATCATATCTAAAGTGGTTGATAAGGTCCTGAGTGAGCCTCCTTTGTTATCACATTCTACTTCATGAGTCAGGTGAGATTTGGTGATTTGCAAACCAACCAGCCTGTTTAGGCAAGCACTGTTTTGTTTGTAAGATTAAAACTATAGAAACAAAAGAGCCACCCTTTTAACCAACTAGTGATACATAGATCTTACATAAATATTTGTGGGTTTTGGTTGAGACATGAAAAATTATTAGATAATTTGCAAATGACATCTAATGAGCAGTATATTCCGCTCTACTCTTTTTATAACAGTTATGAAGAAAGAAGTCAGAGAAATCTGCACATGGCATTAGTTTGAGCTAAATGGATAAGGCACAGTCCACCAGCTTAACTGTACACAAGACTTCCCGCCAATTTGGATTTTCTCCTGCAAATCCCCCCTCTCCTCACTCACAAAGGGTGCCCTTACCACAGAAGAGATGGAGTTGCGTCGCAGATTAAGCTCGGTCAAGGAGTCCAAGCCCTCCAGGTTCTCCACACCGGAGATGCAATTCCCTGCTAGGTTCAACACCCGCAGCTCACTCAGGTGGGACACATTTTGTATTTGGGAGATCTGAAGACAAGAGGGAAGGATCAGATATAGAAAAGAGGCCAATTGTGTTTTTCTAATCGTCTCAAGCACAAGACATGACAGGGTTGCCAATAAAATTCACAGTTCACAATGGTAGTGCCACTATGGGTACTCACATGTTTAATAGTGTACAAGCCATAAAAAGATAGCAACAAGCGAAAGCAGGGTTGTTCAATCAACTTTTATGAGGGGTCAATTTTAACTGAATAAAGGGAGTTTAAATGTAGCGTAGTTCACTGCTCTTGTGAACAAAGCCCCCTATGCTACCACAGAGAAACTAACTAGCCCCTGACACTGCAAAATCTCCGGAACTAAGGCTGTGTGGTTTGTCACTTTAGGCACTGAATGTGGGATAAAACTATTCCCGTTGTGTGCAATGGTCACCTGGGCCATTGACGATCTGGTAAAGAAATCTTTTCAATAAAAAAATAAAACATTTTAATTACAAAATACACTTTCAATGAGTGTAGTTGTAAGTACATTCCTAAAAGAGCAGTCTGCCTCTTCTCGGTGTCTGAGGTAACATCTTGACTGCTGTCTCTCTTGAAAGACAACAGCATCCAATCCTACATATACAGAATCTTTCGAATGCAGTTCTACAAAAGGAAACCGGGAAAGGCAGCAGTTTGTTATATGAAGAAAATATATCTGCTTTTTACAAATTAATTTATGCAAGTTTTACACCATCTATCCCCGCTTTATTTGAATGATCACCCAAACGTGTAAAGAAAATGTTTACATAGTATGATTCGTAAGCTGACCCAACAGACTCTCAAATTTTGCATTCAAAAAAATTTAATCTGTTTTTATTTTATTCGCTGCATGAAAATACTGATACCTGATTGCCATGCAAGTCTAGGACATCCAGTTTTGTCAAGTTGTGAAGACAGCTTATAGTCTCGATTCTGGAATACAACATTTTTTTAAATACATACCCATCAAGTACATGTATAGCCAATTGCTAAAACTACAAAAAAATATACAGTACGGTATCTTATAGTGTTAAAGCTGCATATTTTGCTATGAGGAACCAATGAATATTATTTAAGGACCTTAAGGTTCTGTTCTACAGACACAGTAACATGGGTGAAAACCCAATGACATTCACCTTGTTTCGTTACTTTATTCTTCCTCCAGCTAACGGTTGGAAAAAAGGTAATATAAGACTCTAGGATAAAGGCATGTTTTCATTCAGACATTGGTCTCCATGGGACACATAATCAAGGCATTAAGACATAGCAGTGCCAGTCTTATAACATGCTTAATAACAAGTTACAAACACCAGTATAAATGCAATAACACATTTTAATGTGTTTTCTTTTGTTCAGTAATGGTGTTTGATGACAAACCTGTTTTTCCCCAACATAAGCACTCTGAGAGATCTCAACGCCGCAATACCAGTCATCTCTGAGAGGTGATTGTCATACAAGTCAAGGAAGACAAGGAACCGCAGGTGTGACAGATTCTGGATGTTTGTGATCAAATTGTGTTGCAAATTGAGCAGTCTCAGTCTATGCAAGCCTCCTAGCTGGGGGCACTCCTCCAAGCCATGTCTGATAACAACAGTTATTAAAGAACATTTAATATTCACACTCATATTTGTTTCATATGATAAAATACGTAATATTAAGAAAGTCATTAATATGTGCTTTACTTGTGTGATAACTAATTATTTTCTCCCTGTTCTGTTTTTGTAAATAATAACTATCCATCCATCCATTAGCTATACCGCTTATCCTATGCAGGGTCGCGGGGGGCATGGAGCCTATCCCAGCCGACACAGGGCGAGAGGCAGGGTACACCCTGGACAGGTCGCCAGTCTATCACAGGGCCAACACATAGGGACACACAACAACTCACACTCACATTCACACCTACGGACAATTTAGAGTCACCAATTAACCTGCATGTTTTTGGAAAACATCGTGGAAAAGTTAATTTCTGTAATTCTAAAGGTGAAACTCATATTATCTATTACACCCAAAGTGAATTATTTCAATCTTTTATTTGTTTTAATCTTGATGATTACGGCTTACAGCTGACGAAAACCCAAAATTCAGTATCTCAGAAAATTAGAATACTACATAAGACCAATAAAAAAAGGATTTGTAACACAGAAATGTTGGCCTTTTGAAAAGTATGTTAATTTGTATGCACTCAGCACTTGGTTGGGCCTCCTTTTGTATGAATTACTACATCAATGCGGTGTGGCATGGAGGAGATCAGCCTGTGGCACTGCTGAGGTGTTTTGGAAGCCAAGGTTGCTTCAATAACGACCTTCAGCTCGTCTGCATTGTTGGGTCTCATCTCCCTCTTGACAATACCCCATAGATTCTCTATGTGGTTCAGGTCAGGAGAGTTTTCTGGCCAACCGAGCACAGTAATTCCATTGCCATTAAACCAGGTAATGGTACTTTTGGCAGTGTGGGCAGGTGCCAAGTCCTGCTGGAAAATGAAATCAGCATCTCCATAAAGCCTGTCAGAAGAAGGAAGAATGAAGTGCTCTAAAATTTCCTGGTAGACGGCTGCCTTGACTTTGGACTTGATAAAACACAGTGGACCAACACCAGCAGATGACATGACTCCCCAAATCATCACTGACTGTGGAAACTTCACACTGGACTTCAAGCAACTTGGATTCTGTGCCTCTCCACTCTTCCTTCCGACCCTGGGAACTTGATTTCCAAATGAAATGCAAAATGGACTTGCATCTGAAAAGAGGCCTTTGGACCACTGAGCAATAGACCGGTTATTTGTCTCCTTAGCCCAGGTACAACACTTCTGACGCTGTCTCTGGTTCAGGAGTGGCTTGCCACAAGGAATGCGACAGTTGTAGGCCATGTCCCGGATACGCCTGTGCATGGTGGCTCTTGATGAACTGACGCCAGCCTCAGTCCACTCCTTGTGAAGCATTCAAGATTTTTTGAATGGCCTTGGCTTGACAATACTCTCCAGGCTGCGGTTATCCCTGTTGCTTGTGCTCCTTTTCCTACCTCACTTTTTCCTTCCACTCAACTTTCTATGAATATGCTTGGATACAGCACTCTGTGAACAGCCAGCTTCTTTGGCAATGACCTTTTGAGGCTTACCCTCCTTGTGGAGGGTGTCAATGATGGTCTTCTGGACAACTGTCAAGTCAGCAGTCTTTCCCATGATTGTGAAGCCTACTGAATCAGACTGAGAGACCCTTTAAAGGCTCAGGAAACCTTTGCAGGTGTTTGGAATTCATTAGCTGATTAGTGTGACAACATCAGTCTACGATATAGAATTTTTTCACAATATTCAAATTTTCTGATTTGGAGTTTTCATTAGCTATAAGCCATAATCAAGATTATAACAAAGGCTTGAAATAATTCACTTTGTGTGTAATGAATCTAGATAATGAGTGTCACTTTTTATATTGAATTACTGAAATTAATTATCTTTTCCACGATATTCTAATTTATTGAGATGCACTTGTATATTCCTTGGTTTGACATCTTACCGATGATTCGTCCAATTGGGGCTCATCAAAAATGTCCTTAGCAGAATAACAAAACGTGCCTTGACACATTAAGATATTTCTCCCTTAATTAGATTAGATTAGATGAAATTATGCCCCTATAACACTACACAAGCCGAGTAGTATCAATTACAAAGATGACCTCACTACCGCTATGGGTATTTTTTAGCCTGATTCATAGTCCATTAGAATGAATATATTAAATCTACACAAATCTGGACCTATTTAAATATACATAAGTGATCTGGTCATATTACCTGTTATGAGAACACATTATACATTTTGATTGTACATACAAATAGTACCAACTAAGTGAAACAGAGGGCACATTTGGGTTTAAAAACACTTTATTTGATACAAATCCCCCAAACAAATCCACATAGCATAGTATTTTAGAAAACAGGGAAAAGAAACAAGATCTCTCTCACCTCTATTAAAGCATCAATCTGCAGCATCAACACTTGACAGCCAAAATTTCATTCCTCTAGAGAATACAGTGATCCTATTAATGCGGCATTTAAACTTTTGCTTCGTAACTAATATTGCACGTAACAAAGTTGATCACAAAGACCTCTAAAGCCAAGCATCTTGCTTGCTGACATGCTACAGTTTTAAAGTGCTAGCTTGAATTATTATATTGGAAGTCTATTGGTGATGAATGACCCTACCACAACTAATGAAAAACATTGAAGTTGCAAGATCCTTTTCTCACAATTTGCCTATGCTGCAGCAATACAAGCCTTCAACCAAACATTTAGTGTGACTAGATTGTCCAGCATTTCATTGGTGAAAAGACGAAGGAAAAACACCTGGATTGAAAACTACTCACATGGGTTTTGTCTGTAAATAATACCCATGTATTTGTTGATAAATTATCAAAACCCTGGACCTACTTATTAAGTGCATAAACTTGAGGTGTTTCAACAGTCAATTAAAAGGAATTTGTAGAAAGGTGCATTATACTTGGAGGACTGATTAAGGAAGAAGTAGTGAGATGCAAACTAGTACACACTGATTATGTTCAGTATTTCAGTTGAAGAGGAGATATTAAAAATTCACATATCCATTTATCAACAAACCAATATTTAACTTAAAAAGGAAGCAACATTTACAAATTCCAAGACATTCAAGACTGCAAAATACAGGCAATGTGAAAAAGGGAGGAGAGTAAAACTTGACAAGGACAGTGAAACATGAGAACATCCACTTCCAACAGTTACCACTACAGTTTTCCACCAACATCCTCACAGTTTCTATGCTATTTGAGCCTCACGGTTGGGCACACTTCACTGCAAATACAAACTCATAATATAGCATGAACATTGTTAATGCACAAGGTTCTGTACATTTACTAAGGGGAATTTTAATTCCTTGATGTGTACGCTAGATTAAGTTACATTTAAAACTATTGAGATTTGAGCCCATTGATCTAAAACAAGTCTATTTTGTAAAGGCTGAAATGTTAAGTTAATGAGTCTACAACAAACAATAACCTACATACAATGATACATCATGTTATAAAGGAGAAAGGAGTTCCTGTAAAGGTTTTCTAGGGTTCACAAATAGAGGTAGGCAGCATAAGGCCTTAAGACCCCAAAACCTGAGAAAAACACACACCAATTACCCCAACCCTCCAGAAATCAAGAGGTATGGAAAACCTATGCACACACTTTACAACCTTTTAGACAGTTTCCTAAACTAATCCCCATATAGGAGTGCCAGCCCTTAGGGTTTGCCTGGTATGTTATCTTATGCCTGTGTATGAGCAAATGCCAGGATTGGACAACTGCTAGTTGCTATCTATACATACATAGTCTTAGGCTTTTTGTGGTGAAGATATAAAGAAAACATTCAGTGCTTTTGTAAACACTCCATTAAAACACAACTAGCTTTGTAGTGCATGTACGTGAAAGTGACAGGATGTGATTAACTAAACTGAGGAAGTTGGGCTAAGGTTTGTGTTTGTATGCTGCTCACTTTGAACTTGGTGCACAAAGGTAGTGATGGTGATCTTAGTGTACAAAGTGTCATATTTCTTAAATGTGCAAACGCTGCAAAAACATATAAAATAAGGAAAGAATTGGTGAACAGTTCTCCAAATCAAAAAGGTGGAAGGCCAAATCTGTGTTACATGTGTGAAATGTGAATAACTGATAATAGTTTAGAAAGTCTTGATTTGGTGTCATAAAATAAAATCACTCTGGACCTTGATATACTGGTGATTATCATGAGGGATTAGCTTAATTTCCTTTGTGAAGAAAGTGTTAAATATCTTAGCCCTGTGTATATTGTGATGGCCAGCCCTCAGCATCATGCTCTCATACAAGTATTAGTGTGCAACACCTGCTGGGTGTCCCATTTCTCAAGGCACAAAGGCTCTGTAGTAGCTACAAGGCTGTTCTGATGGCACATGCCTAAGATTAGAGACGGCGTTTAACTGTCGCTACACAAAAAGCTAGGTAATGATTCTTAGCTGAATTTCTGAATATGAAAAGCCAAAGTAATAACAGAGTTTGACCTGGCCGAAAAGCAAGACAAGAAAAAAGAAAGATAACTGTGAGCTTGAAGGAGTTAACCGACAAAAGAGACAGCAGAAAAGAAGCCGACTGGACTAACTGAAGCTCATTTACTGTTGACAATAATGTGTACCGCCATTGTCTGATCAAACCCTTCAAAACAGTAGTTCAGAGAGAGTATGCAAAGTCTAGCCTTCCTCTTCTAAGCTAACTAATCTACATGTATGCAGCCAGACAAACCCCTCCATCAATACACCAATCGCTTGGTGGTGATGAATTCCTCCAGTTGGACTTTGCCGCTCCCCATCAGGGCGAAGGCAGGGTACATGGTTCCTGCACAGTCCACCTGCCGCTCATAAAGGCACCTCATGGAGTCTGCGTCATAAAAGTAGACCCGGCCAGCATCATAATCCAGGCACACGCCCACGCGCTGGGGCATGGGCAGCACACGGTTACCGTGGTCCCCAGCTGAAAGGACAGAATATGAGGAAGCCTTTGGAATGAAGAGCTTGCCCATGCCAAGAGTGAGCAAGGTGAAAGGCTGGGAGAGCTCGTAGCACGTATCCTCACTGCCACTGTCGTGCCCGCTGTCATGATCGTACCTGGAAGTGGAGTAGAAGGGTCAGTCAAGAAAACCCATAGGATGTCCATGAATATATACCCCAATAATGACACGTCTAACTTGTTCCTCATGCTAAATAAATATCAGAAAAAGCTTTAAAGTAAAAAAAAATAAATAAATAAAGGTCTACAATGTTTGAGTGAAAAATTTCAAACACATTGTTACATTATTTTATCATAGCAGTCCTACCTGGGGGCATGGCAGTCCTACCCAGGGGCATAGCAGCCTACCCAGGGGCATAGCACAGCAGTCCTACCTGAGGGCATAGCAGTCCTACCTGGGGGCATAGCATAGCAGTCCTACCTGTGGCTACTGGTCAATGACACAGAGCATGGCATGGTAGTGCTACTGGTCAAGGACACAGAGCATGGTATGGTAGTGCTACTGGTCAATGACACAGAGCATGGTATGGTAGTCCTACTGGTCAATAACAGAGCATGGGATGGTAGTCCTACCTGGGGCTGCTGGTGTCTCGGGGGCTGTGGAACCACTCCACTAGCTTGGAGTCCGAAGCCACTCCCACTTTCACCAGGTAGGAGTGGGGCTCCACACGGAAGGCCCAGAAGTGACGGCCCTGGGTGATGCCTGTGTCACCGATGATGTATTCCAGGCTGACAAAGCTGCCCGTCTGCACGCGCTCTGTGGCCAGTAGGAAGCCCAGGCCAGCCACGCTCTCCACACTGTCATGTCGCTTGCTCAGCACAAGCCTCTCAGGGCTGAAGCCACACTTGTCGTTGAACAGGAAGCTAAACGCTGAAAAAGGACAGATAGGAGAGAGATATTATTAATAACATTCTTAAAAGAGAGGGGGAGTGGGAGGTAAGGTGAAGGTCTTATTCTCCACCAGCTCTAGATTTCATGTTGTAATACAGAATGTTAAACAGTGGTGGGCGCTATTGTACCACAAATTCATGCAGCATGGAAAACACAAGGTAAGAAGTCTTCAAAGACTTATTGTGCATGCCTAAGAACTGTCACAGTCATGCCATGTTCTATCACACACTTGTATTAGACAATTAGCAGGCATTTGGTGCTAAGTTTATAACGTATGAAGAACTCTCCAGGCCAAAGAACATCATTATCATAGGACACGCAGGAACACACAATTATGCCAGGCCACTTGAGCGTTGAATACACTGCAGTTTGTAGGGAGGAGGGGTCTAACTTATTTGCATGTATTCTTCATGCTTAAAGCAACTATAGGCAACTTTTTTATATTTATGGATTATCAACACATTTCTTCTGACAGCACATTGCAATGTCTATGTTAGAATGAAAAAAAAAAAAAAAATCGCAATTCACATCAGTCCTCTTGAAGTCTCAATATTCAACACCAACTTTGTCTGCCACCGGGCACGATCTCCTGCAAAACGGTGACGAATAGCTTAATGGCACAAGGAAGTGTGTCACTAAATCAGGAAGAGATGCCAAAAATTGGAGTATAGTTGTTGATCGTGGTAGCGATATGCAGTGACCACGAGCATTCTGGATGTCTTTGACAGTTCGGGAAAATAATTACACTAAGCAAACGGTAGGGGTGGCCAAAATCACCTCCTACAGATAAACTGCCTCCAGTAGCTAGCGAGCATGATATAAAAATACTACCATGTATTGTTGGGCTTCAGTTAAACTGATGTAATTCTACCCATTATGTTCCAGCACTTGGCGTTTAAGGAAGGATCAGTTTGTTACGGCAGGAGACCACTCCTCGGACAATATTCGTGTTCTGGTTATATACAACTAATGTATTGTACCTAATATATTGTACAAAGTGAAGCATCAACGGTGAAATCAGGCTCGTCTTGTCCACAGTGTGTTGTTGATGTTGCTATTGATGTAACAGTACGAAAGTATGGGGACCAGTCCCCTTTTTTCCTGGCCTGCCTCTCCCCGCCGTCCTGACCCAGAATTCCGGCTCATTACAAATGCACGGCTCATACCAGATCCACCCCAGCCATGAACACAGGAACGCAGCCAAAACAATCACTGTGGGTTCCAACTGCCAAACTACAAGTATTAGAATACATTGCATCACATGGGACTTATGAAAAAATCAAACAAAATCCCGCTAATGGTAATAAAAGTACAGAAGAATTAAGTAATTTTTTTCTATTCAATAAAAATTAAGTTATTAAAATACACGTGCACGCGCACACACGCACGCACGCACACCTTGTTTAGACTATGGAGGAGTTCAAATTATTCCCTCCCATACTGGGTGGATGAAGCCAAATGGGAGCCTCCACAGATGGTTGGTGATAGTTCTATCAGGAAGATTTAACAACCCACCCAGCAGGGCTCAGTCTGTTCTGCCAAAAGAAGTCACCAAGAGGCACAAACCCAGTAGCTCTGGCATTCATTTTGACATGGGGCCCAGAGATGTACTCTTCATTTCTCAGTAGTTTCTAACGGTTGAGCTCAACACTAGAAGGCAGCACAGAGGAAATGTTAAGTGGACTAATCCAGGCACACACACAACTGGGAATTGTGTAAGTAGGTTAAACAAAATGGTTGTTTTATGAAATCTAGTCCATCACATTTTCAGTAGACTGGTCAACAGATATACTAATAGATAAAGTAGATATATCTGCTATTAAGACAAGCCATTAACGTGGTTTACCAAACAAATGGTTTCTATTAAGCAGTTTCAAAAGGTGTCTGTCTAGGCAATTGTGAAACAGTTTGTCCGTCTACCATTGCAACCCCTGGCTAAGCAACTAAGTTAATTCTTCTTCTCCTAAAATATTTTTTTTGAAAGAGAATAGAGAATCCAAAAGTAGAAATAGCACCAGTCGTTGCACAATGCCACTGGTCCACCTCAGTGATTTCTATCCTCATTTATAACCAAAACAGGTCATCCTGCAACGAGGTCAAAACAATATGGCCTTTGTAACAAAAATCCCTGCCAAGGTGATCAATTCAAAATAAATCTTGTGGGGCTGCAATTGTGCCATTTTCTTCCCATAATGCTAACAGATTTGGGAACAGTAGAGCATCTGTCAGGGTGGTCATCATCCAAGTAACAAGCAGTGACTAGCTGAGGACCCAGACCAGCCATGCAAAACTTAGCCCTCCGCTATGCCCAAAGAGGATCAACTTAAGGAATAAGAGAGTAATCCAGTTGTGATATAGGATTAATACCAAAAATCATAACGCAAACAAGAAATTTGACCGTTAACAAGGCCCAATAACCCGTTTGAACACATCGTCAAAAACATAGAAACGGTACCTGGTGCGGGTGGCGTGTGGAGCGTGACTTCAGGGCTGTAGGGGCTGAAGACTGTGTTGCGGCAGGTGCGCACGCGGAAGCCATAGAGCCGGTCGGGCTCCAGGTCACACACCACCGTGCTGGGACCAAACACCTGGTCAGTGGCCCTCCAGGCCTGGTTGTCCTCCCCATCACTCTGGCCCGCAGCGCCCTGGGTTGGGGCTCCAAGCCGCCGGTACTCCAGGATCTGGTGGTCTGTGGGCAGGGCGTCCTCGGCCAAACGCCAGCAAACCTGGGTCTCGTTGTAGACCCGGCTGCGGGAGAGGTCAATGAGAGGAGAGTCGGGGACTAGAGAGGTCAAGAGGAGAAAACAGATGGAGAACGATGGGTTAATGCGCCTCTAAAACAAGTACACAAAGTATACAACATGGTTCAAATAACAGCAACTTTTACTACTGCATACATGGTATTAGCGAATACAGTTTTAATTATAAAGTTACATTTAATAAATGTTAGTTCGGGACACTTGATTATCGAGTATATCACAACCTTTTGTTTGTGGACCAGTTGACCTCGAGCTAATTTATACAGTGGCTCTGTCATTGATGGTCCATAGTTTTCAGGATAAGTGGTAGGAAGTTGAATTAGAATGATTTTAAGGAGGTTCACAAAGACACTCAGAGGAAAAGCACTATGTTCCTCCCTCGCCACCACTCTCCTTCTCCTCCCTGAACCCTCACACCTCCCCCTCTCCCACATCTTTCTGAGCTTAAAGTTCTGCTGCCACAGTTCTCTTACCCTCTTTTACTGCCTTGGGAAAAATACTCTGTATGGCCCTATTCTTAGCAACTCCCCACCTCCCCAGGGGCCAGCCTAGAGCCCTGTGCTTAGGGGTGATCTAGAGGAGAAACAGAAACAAACAGGCCAGGCAAGGCAGCCTGCCAGCCCACTGGGCCCAACAGCTCCCCTATATTCAAGGGAAAACAGCCTATTGATCTAAGACGACTAGTCAGCAGTGTTCCACTCCAAACAGGCCTCTCCCCTAAGTCTTCCTCTTGTTCGCTATTCTTCATAAAGTTAAATACTTGGTTCTGAGTCTTTTTCATAAGCCAAGTCTACAACTTCCAATATCAGGTACGTTGTGCTCACCAACCTGGTAATGTAAGATCAAAGAAAGTGAATGAATACCAATACATCTGTGTTAGAAGAACACAACACTACAACACATCTTTGTAAGACAATAGGTTGGGGGAGCCCAAAAAAGGACACCTCATGTACAAGGCACATTTCATACCTAAGGAGATCATAAAAAGTAAATCAATATAATGT
Organism: Galaxias brevipinnis; assembly: GCA_036023535.2. Classification (NCBI taxonomy): domain Eukaryota; kingdom Metazoa; phylum Chordata; class Actinopteri; order Galaxiiformes; family Galaxiidae; genus Galaxias; species Galaxias brevipinnis. The sequence continues at coordinate 11,371 of JAVQIZ010138079.1, read as the reverse complement.
GACACCCTTACAAAATTACTTGGATGCTGCAGACGATAATTTTGAAATAAACCTGTTTACGCCAAAATAGTAAGTTAACAGTTTTAGGGTTATGGTCTTTTGCGAAAAAAATAAGAAGATAAAAAGATAAAGGTCTTCTTGTCAGACAGATCTTATAACTATATAGTTTCTTAACGTGTGCCTGCTGGCTGATCTGATCACTTCCTTATGGTTAAAGTTTACTACTTATCGTCTTAACTTTGTACTAGGCAGTGACAATTTATTTTACCTTTCCCCATAATTATGTATTAGATGATGATCATAAGATATTGAATCAGACACTAATAGGATATGGATATATTAAACTTTTTTAAAAATATTATTTTACGCATAATCACCATAAATTGGTTTTAAAACTTTAAAAGCTGCTTCTCAAAATCGTGGTTTCGTCACACCAAATGTTTTTCGTTTGGCGTTAGCTTAAATTATTCCCAACTTCATAGCAGTGCATAGAACCTGAAATGTGTTTTTAGATCCATGTGATTGATGTTAGAGCAGGTCACATACTCAGACAGCAGAACATCCAGCATCAAAGTGCCTACATTTCCCATAGTCTTCGTCTGCACCTTGTCTTAAATTGCTGGCCAAACCGGTGGTTCTTTGTTCAAGCAGAACAGACAATTCTGCATTAGTTGCTGTTTTCTCAGAAATCGAATCAATTCCAGCGCTTCCTCCTTGGTCCCTCTTAAAGCCCATTCCCCTCCACAGGCCTTGAAATGAACCGCATCAATCGATATGGCCCATCCTCCGTTTCCAAGTCTTTCCTGAAATACCCAGGATATTGATAACCGCAGCACTATTATGGTTTGTGGTTTGTCGTTAATCACTAGGATATGATCAGCAAGCCTAGTTTAAACAATCCATTCTAAATGTGAAGATTTGCAATATTTAAAATGTATAACTGACAGATAAAGCTCATCAAAGTGGGGTCATTGCTTAACGATGCCATATAAATCATGTTAAATACATGACTGTATTTCTACTACTGCAACCTAAAAGGTTTGTGTTAACAATAATTTATCAAAATAAAAAGGTATTTCTGACAAACAAAGCTGTTTGAGTTGATGAAGCACACCTTTTCTATGAGATGAAACGTTGAGAGCTACATTGGTTGGTCAGCTAAAAGGCCTGGACAGAGCTGCTTGTAGCCTGGGATGCAAACTTTAAAAAACACACGTTTGTTTTATCCAAACATAATCATGAGGTTAGCGTTGTTTTATCCACCATAATCATGAGGTTAGCGCTCTATGTAGGAACTTGGTCCAGCTGACAGATACTTCTGTTATCAGCTAAAGAGATCCCAAAGATGTGATCTTGGTCCTAGCCCTGTCCCTCAGAGGGCACTACTCCTGTCAGGAAATTAGGTTTGTAAAGCAGAGAAGCAGAAAAGCTCCATCAATGCTCTCAGTGGGCTAATCTTCTGTGTGAGAGTTTATAACAGGGACGTGTAACCGGCTTATTCTAATTAAAGAGCTTGAGAAGGCAGGCTTCTTTAAAAAGCTCTGCAACTGGTGAGACAACAAAATAAATACATTACTTTTCTGCACCTTGCAGGGTGTGTCTTAAAATGTGTTAAAATGTGTCCTTAAGCTTGGTGAGCAAAAAGCTTTCAAAATATTAGTACATATTACACAGGATTATCCAAAAAAAACAATTTTCTGATTTCTTTAGGTCATGCTTTTCTATAGTTTTCATTTAAAAAAGATAATGTTATCAGGCACTACTAAAATCAAAACAAGATTCGGGAGGTAGAAAATGAAATGCAGGTGCTGAGCACTTCTGAAGACGACACTTGAAAAAGAAGAGTGAGGTGGTCTGTATCCATTGAATGAAAGGCTTTAAAACCTATGAAGTGTGCTTCGGAGCTCAAGGTTCCCCTCACCTCCTCCAAAGCACATCTCTTTGAGCAGGGTCTCCTCTCTAGAAGTGTCCATGGCAAACTCCTCAAATGAGGGCTTAGCTGCAGGGTGGAAGGTTCTCAGGGACTCTGTGGCTTTCTGAATTCTGGAGAAAAAACATAAGGCAAAAATGGCAGATTTACTGATTACACACAAAGCATGTATTAAGACTATTCTTCAAACATACTAAATACACAGGAATGTCAAAATATTGGTATAGATTAACACTTAAATATGGAACTCACTAGCTGTTACTTTGAAATACATTTGGGGAAGTTTACAGTGAAATGGAGGAAGAGAGAGTCACATTATTCCAACAGGAAGTGTGTGTCTGTGTAACCAAAACAAGCCTTACTCTTGCATTGCTGACAGAGAGCAACCTTCACTCGAAAGTAAAAGTGCTTTGAGAACGTCTACAGCTACTAATTGGGATCAATCAGCAGGCTTACACATGCACGCACTCACAGTAAAATGGACTTTGACGTGCAAATCTGTCCCAGTGTCCTTACGGAAGGGCATTTCCATCCACATTTAAATCTCTGACCAGCACCGCATAGCAACACATTAATCACGCCACAAACGGTGCATTCAGTGTTGAAGTAACTAGACACCAAAGACCCCCTTGTTAAATGCACAAGTGCAGGTCAGCTATCCTCATCCAGCCCAACAATGAGAGCTCAGGGAAACTCCCTGTTGTTCAAGAAGGAAGTCCAGATCTAGACCACTGGGGCCTGATTCCATACCTGATGTGGAGCTGTTTGGCAGTCTGAACAAAGCAGGACTGGTCTGTCTCCTTCAGAACCTCCTGAGCATAGCCCACCAGTCCACTGTTCTCCAGCATGCCCTGGTACTCATCCACCTGGTAAACAAACAACTCACTTTTCAGCTGTTTGATTCATCAAAAATTCATACATGAAACGTCACCATATTGCCGTCAGACTAAAGTTACGTACTTGATAGAAATGATTAGATACACCATTCATTACTTAAAAGGTTTCAAAGAGTTGTCCACTACCTGGCCGCGGAGCTGCTCCAAGCGGCGCTGGCGGGACTGCTCGATGGAGCGCAGCATTTCACACTTCCTCTCTTGGAGCGTCTCAAACAGCAGCTCAAAGTGCTCCTTGGCCTGACGTTCAGACAACTGACCATTCTCCTACAGGTCAAAGGGCATACAGACACATGCGTGCTGGAAATTAGGCAAACATTCTCCCTTAGAAAGATTGGCAGATAAATCGTTCACTGAAAACTATTGAACAAGGAATGTTATAAGTTACTGAAAATGGCTTTGCCAACTAGAAGCGCAGAAACATCATGTAAGCAGCATGAAGCATTATATCAGGATTCTGTCTCAAACGACCAGTAAAATCTGCTACTGAACTTAGTGTATAACTTGTGTGGTTTAATATGCAAATTAAGTAATACGATCACAATTGCAAATCATGGATGCAAGATGGAAGAATACACACAGGGTAGATCTGCATAGTCAGGAAACTATTTGCAAATCAACTAGTTTTCTTGTTTGTGACTTTGCATAGTACATGCAGTTTAAAGGATATTCGCTGTTACTGAGGACAAAGAACATATCTTATCTTTTGCTTCAAAACAACATGGCCTAATTTTAACCCTATTGAACTTGAAGTACGATTGAGTCCTCTGAAACCAATGGCAGTTAAACTAAACAAACATATCCTAATTTGAACATGTTTTCAATGGAAGTTGTTTGGCCCCAGATACTTGGAGTTTGGTTTAGGAACTAGCAGGGTTTTATAAAGGATTTTATAAAGGGTGGTTGGCCCTGCTCACCTCCGTCTCATTGATCAGCACCTCCAGTTCAGAAATCTGAGTCCTCACTTGGTCCTCTTTGCTGATTAGGTAATGGATACTCTTGGCCAGTTTCTCCTAGTGGTGCAATAGCAGAGTGTTTCAGAATCAAATGAAAACCACACTAACACATTCCAATATGGTTTGCTTACATAAACATATTCAGTGCTCTGTAACAAAAACACAGACACACCAGCTCAATATAAATGTAATTATATGGGTACTAATAACCTACTGAAATATGCATGGCTAAAATATCTGTAAGCATGCACACTGAGTGGATCGGATAACAGTTAGAGAACACTTAGTCATCAGCCCCCAGCCCTGATGGCCGAGGTGACCCGTCCCTCAGCAGAACAGGTTGTCTAGCTGTTGACAAGCACACCTGAGGCTTGTTTGCTAGACTGAATTAGAGGAGCAGACAAAGGGACAGCTGAGCGGCTGGACACACACAGAGAGACTCAGGTACCGGTCAGCTCTGAATATTTCAACAGGAGGCAGAGACAAGGGCCAATGGCTGCTGGGGCCCACTGAGCTCCAAAGCTTCCTTTTGTTCTGTTGTAAAGGGATCAGTTCCAGGGTTCACTTCAGGGTAGTCGTCACTATAGGGCTTCTTTGCCTTCCCTCCACATCCCTTACCGCATGAAACTGCACACTGTGTTTTGCTGATGAAAGGCATTTTAATCGGTTTATCTTGACTTACTGTGCAGTATATAAACAAGGGAAGTTTGGTCATCAAGCAACCCTCCGAGGTTGAAACCCCACGTAAGAGTCAATACATTGATTTGACATGAATCAATTAAGTTAAACTAATTATTACCATACCACAGGTCTTAAAACGCATGGCTCATGGTACAATTCATGAACAGTTTGTTTATTAATGGCTTAACATCACCTCAAAACTGAAAAGGCTGAGCAACTTAAAGCCTGAGCTGACGTGCTTTCTTTAAACCTGCCTACCGACCTGCCTGTTTAGTTTAGTTTAGTTTAGTTTAGTTTAGTTTATCGGCCAGACCCATTCATTCAGTTGTCCACATAATCACGCTGTGCACATGGTTGAGTACCAGTAGATGGGCTACCTTGAGGATCTTGTAGGCACTGCTCATGGAGGTGACTCTGTGGTTGGCATGGGAGCCGCCCAGTTTACACAAGTGACACACCGGACGTCGACACACCTCACAGTACATGTTGACCTTCTCCATTTCATGCTCCGGACACATCAGTACCTACAGGGACAGCCAACAATACAACAGCAAAACATTTAGCTATGCAAGGAGGTACACAGGACTGCAACAAAACAAAATGTACTCGTTTCATTCGAGAAGGAAAACAAGTCCTGCTGAAGTATTCTGCTCTCTGGTCTTATTGATTAAGAAGGTCGAGTTTTTCAAAGACACTATAAACATGCAAGAAGAGGAGGTAAGCTAATAAAAGGTCCGGATGAGAATACAGCAGCGTTAGCAGACCTCTCCCAAAGGGGAAACACATCTACCTTGGGTCTGAAGTTAGTGGTGGGCCCCACATACTCATGCTGGGCTTTGGGGGTGCCCCAGGGGTGATGCAGCTTGAAGCACTCGTTACAGTAGCTGGTCTTACAGTCCATGCAGCTCTTTGTGGCCTCCTGTGTCTGTGGAGGCTTGCAAATGTTGCACATGATGGCGACGGCGGCGCGGGCCGCCTGACGGTAACGCTCCACAATGCTCTCCAGTGTGAAGTTACGGAACAGCATGCTGATGCCGCGCTCCCCCAGGTCGATGTCGTGCTGGCAGCCGGGGCAGGGGAAGGTGGTGACCCGGGGGGTCACAGAGCCCCGCCTCCAGCCCGGAGAAGAGATGGACCCTGGTGGAGGCAGCAGAGAGGTTAACAGTGTATTCGGATAGATTTCGGGAAGAGAAGGGAGAGGAGGGGAAGGGAAGGTCACCCAATAGCCCTAGCAAGTCTCCCTATCAAAAATAAAAACACAAATCATCCCTGATGTCAATATTCAAATCAGTGTGCTTCAAATTCCTTTTCTGTTTGTTGTTGCATGTAATACTGTACTTTGACGTTTAGAATAGAAATGGTCCTTGAGGATAAAGTCTAAAGAACAGCATTGTTTAGCTCATTTCCTGGTCTCATTCATTTTTGTTGACACATTGCCTTTAGGTAAAGGAGACCAGCTAACAGTATTGGAAGGTGACCTGTGTGTGATCAGAGACACACAAAGTAGGGGATCAAAGGCCAGGATCATATTCCACAGAAAGTCAATAAAGAGTTATGAGGAAATTCGGGATATGACATAGTACACACAGGATTAAACATTGAATGTTTAAGTTTCAACAATGAGCTGGACATGGAAAAAATGTTTGATGATCAAAACAGAAGATAAACTATGAAGATGAGAAGATGGTGTAGATGTTTATAACTTAGATTGAACAAAAGAAGCTGTAAATACATCCTTTTTATTTATCAAACAATGACCTTTTGAAACCATAAAAGTCCAGTTCAGTGTAAAAACACTTATGCCGACAAAGGAGTGACAACCACGATATACTTGTTACTAGTACTACCCGCTAGCATAGTAACAAGGGGAACAAATCTTCACTTCACAGATCACATCACACAGAGGCAGGGGGATATCACTTTATGCACCCAGAGAACAAAGACAACACACACAGCCAGACCATCACAGTCACACCAAACACCACAACACTGTGCTAACAGGGAGAAGCAGGAGCGACAAAAGCCAAGCATGTATGAGTAACATGCTATGAGCATGTGGAATGTGTGTGTGTGTGTGTGTGTGTGTGTGTGCAGGATGGAAACATAAGTGCTTGGCATAAAAGTATGGCAAACTAAAAGGTGGTGAAGGTGATAGCTTGAGTCAAAAGACAAAGGTGGTCTGAGGTCCAAAACAGAATAAGGGCGAATAATGGATGTTGCATGATGACTGTTGTCAGGTGCTATGGAGTGTGTGTGTGTGTGTGTGTGTGTGTGTGTACAGGGGGCAGCGAAGACTGGACAGGTAGATAGCTAGAATACATGCCTGCAGCGAGATGTGTGTGTGTGTGTGTGTGTGTGTGTGTGTGTCATCACAAGATGAGGCTTGCGCTTTCAGTGGGATTCAGGCTGGGAGGGTATGTGTGTCAGAGAGCCAGAGGCAGAAACTGACGAGTCATTGCATGGCAGGGAGGGCTATTCTGGCCAGAGCAAAACCTTGTTTTAACAGAACCGCATTAACTATCATCCCTGCTGTAGTCATCACAATGCAATACAAGAGTCCTCAGCCATTTCACAGATTGTTCCACAAGAGGAAACTCATTGAGGATCAGGGCATTTAAGATAACAATAATTACTTGGAAGGATGAATTTCATTACTGTCATTTTAAAGCATCAACTGAGCAAATACCTTCCTCCCTGTAATCCTGTCAACAACGCAGTGTTTGGTCTTTTGTTTTGCATGGCAAGGCGTTTCCAAGGGTTACTTCTACTCCCACAAAATTAGATAATCAGGTTCGAGACCACATTGACATGAATATATCTGTCCTTTTCTTTAGACATTTTATTTTTACCTCTACAGCTAGAACTACTAAAGAGAGAATACTAAGCACTTCCATTAAGGCAGGTTTCCCACTCAAACACAGTGGAATTGTTTGATCCAAACTCACAAGTCAGATATTCCCTAGTTAAGCAATAGGTCCCTCATAGAATTGCAACTCTTGACAAAGACTATGAACTTGGCTGCAGTCCTGATGAAATTGCAAAGCTTAGCCAAAGCCTGAAGAACAAGAGCGAGAGGCACAAACACACTGGTTTGTACATTCAAGAATTCCAGATCTATCTCCTAGCAACCTACACCCATTTTTCGGACCTACTCTGACTCGTCTCTCCCTCTTTCGTCGCTCAGTGCATACAGTGTCCATCAATTCTCACACCATTTCAGTCCTCGTTTGTCTATAATCGGTCACCTTGCCAGCAGAATTCCCCATTCCGCCCAAACCTGCTCTGTGATGCACACACAAATCTAAAATCCATCTAAAATAGCTGGCCTCCAACATGAAATGTAATGAATAGAACATGGAGAGGATCATGTGCACATTCTGCTGATGGCGCTTTGCTCAGTGGATGTTTTCTCAAAATTAAAAATACCATATGCTACTTTACACAAACACAGGGACCCTGTAGTCAGTAAGGTGGTTTCCTACTGTGAGTTAGGGACTTGTCCTCTTATCTACTAGACTAGAGTTAAACCAAGCACTAAAGAAAGGGCACACAGTTGAGGATTCACACAATAGACCAAAGCGGAGTTAAAGTAGGAGTATAGTCAAATGCAGGATCACAGAGGGAGGTCTAGTAACACTGTACTCACTACCACAGCTACTCATAACATGGACCCCGCGTCTACCTCGCCCTCCAAACGACCTTCGCACTGTGGCTGCATGTAGTGAACAAAGTGAAGTAAGACTGAGTCTAAATAAAAGAGAACGTGAAAATACATTTCAATTCAAACATGGAAAAAAGCATGTAATAAATATTTAAAGAAATGGAACTCAAAAGCTTAATGCATGTAAAAACTGTGCAGAATGTAGTATTCATTTGACTATCATTTTAGTATAAAAACAGCATGCAAATTGTATTTTAAGTATAGTTGACAATTGATAAATGCGAAATGGCAATTTGTTTGTAATTTTACAGAAGCAGTTAAACATCAAGTAATTTTAAAGAACACTTTGAGATGCAATTATCAGGGGTCAAATGTAAATTAACCAAACAAATAAATGAAATGACTGGTTTGAATCTCAGGAACATAAGGTATGGTTAAATAAAAAAACAAGGTTGATGAACTCCATTAGCACAAACTGCTCTCAGTCTACCTGCTCCACTGGCTTTACCCAGCAGCCACTTGATAAATATAGCCACAAGAATTTCTCTACACTCATTTAATCTCTTGTTCATTCCACGCAAATAGGTTGCGTCACCGTGGCCACCGGCATCCAATTGGGCTTAACCTTTAGCGTTTAATACAATGAGAAGGATTTGACAATTCTCAGAACCATGTTCACAATGTCCTAAGTAGTTTATTTCATATAATTAAGGCATATCAATGTATGCTTCTTAATCAACTTTATCTTGCTTAAACTTCAAGGGAATTCAAATTATTCTGGATTTATAAAAAGGTCAAGAAAGGTTGTTTATCTCTTTGCATCCTCCTGTGACTCCTGCCATGTGGAGAAGGCAAGGGACCTGAATGTATGAGTGTATGATGCAAACGTGTTCTCAGGTAGCAGTGAATATTTCCACTGTTTATATACATAGCTGCATGCTCATGATTAATGGGCACATTCACCTTAAAGCCAACTGAATGTGTGAGTGGTAACTCAATGTGTGAGTGGTAGGTTGGATAGCTCGTGCAACTACACAAGCACTCTTTGATAGCCAAAAGGAAACTTCCTCCCCAGGAGGTTTAGACATTGAACTCTAAATTGGTCCCCTTGAATTCAAAAGAATATTGTAACAAATTCCAGCAAAACACATGTTCTTTTCTAAGAGCCTTAAAATGATTTGGCAGGAGATAAACTCTAAATACTTACTTTGTTTGTACATGTATGCACAACCTAAACATTTCCTCATCTCAAAAAGGGGAGGGTAAAACTTGATTGCCACTGTGTCTTCCATAATAGCAGAACCTCCCTTCCATGTCAGACAAACACAGGTAGGGTTGAAGGAGCCATTTAAAAATGAGGCCCACAGCCCATTTGAGCTAGACAGTGAAGACATTAGGGCTAGAGGGAGCTTGTCAGGGTTTCCTGAATGTGTTATTGCCCAAATAAAACATTGTCTGAACAGCAGACAGGATAGGAGGTGATGAGAGATGGTGTTGGCAGTCGACAGACATATCCTTGAAAAAAAACATAGGCTGAAAGTAGGCCGGGGAGATTCACTAAAGCCGAACCAATGGTTTGTTCAGAGATACAGAGCCATGTTGAGGTCTATTCTTGACACAAGTCAGCGTCAAGACGTTACACCACAGATGTATTACATTTCTGGGGTTATAGCTTGCATCTTGAAATCCGTGGTCATTTGAAACATTGTTGTGGGGATTAGCCTCAGAACCACTCCAGCACATGGTATATATATGATATGGTGATCCAGAAGAATATTACTGTACTATTCCAGCTGGCTTACCAACCCTATTATCAATCATTTTGTTGCTTGCCAAGTTAGCAACATCACGGTCATTACGGTCGGCTGAGTTTCTAAACAAGCCCATACTGTATAAAGCCTGACTGATTAGGGATACTGATGAACAACACCTTTTTCACACTCAGATTAATGCATGAGATAAGAGTGGAGACCACATGACCAATGACGGAAATCAACAGTCACCCTCAAGAGCTGGATATAGAAAAGCTAAAGATGAAAAGACCCACCTGATCTGACAAGGCGATCTAGCCTTTCCATGCTGGGCGATGGCACCCTGGATCGGGGGCTGCCAGGGAGGGAGCATTCAGAACCAGCATCAAAGGAGTCATCATGGTTGAGCATCAGCAGCTCTCGCACACACTTGTGGCAGACGCTGTGCTGGCAGGGCAGGATCAGGGGGTGGGTGAACAACTCCTTGCAGATGGGGCAGATCAGCTCCCGCTCGATGTTCTTAATGGGGACCTGTGTGAGCAAAGCCAAACAATGGTAAGTCAGTTTTTCATTTACTATACTTCGACATAATTCACGTCAAGTCATAATTGACATACTGGTTTATGAAAGGAATGACCTGTGGTGGGGAATAGTTTCACAATAAAACATTTTGTAGACGGACAATGTACAGGGCCTACATAGACTGAAGACTGGAACTCGAGGATAAGTTTATTATCATATCATGTGAGTATCATAAGAGTATCAATTAGAAATGATATAACAGATATTTTTAAAAAGCAGATTACAAGGCTAATCAATAGATAGATTTCAGGTGGTGCAACACAACTCTAGACAAGCGTTTTTGGCACAATTGTTTAGTGGATGACCTTCACCAATTGTTTGTCTCAGCACGATTTTTTGCCCAAATACATTAATACTTTGCAATGAAATAGAGAAGTTCGAACAATCCTTCAAACTTTAGGGAAATTATTAAAAAAGTTCCTTTTGAACAAACAGAAAATTGTAACTACCGTAATTTATAGCAACGGTAGATAATAGCTCTAATAACGGCATTCTATTGGTTTTATACAGGTTAAATGAGAGCAGAATGAGGAGGAACAACTTCACTGTAACAATGAATGGGGCATCACCGAGTGAACGCTTTAAGATTCAAATTGAAAAACCTTATCAAGGCTAAATTCTTTACTCACCGAGGAGCGTCGCGCTACGGCAGTCATTATGAAGTTCTTCTGTATTTACGATCGTTTGACAATATAAAAATCTTTCAAACATGGAGTTTCAGTATGGAGGTAACTTTAAAATCCTAAAGTGCGACAAGTCGGCGAATTATATAGCGTGACGCTGCAGTGACACCGCTGCGTAAATAAGCAGAAGCTGTGAACGCTGCTGCAGAGTTCGAGCAACCAAGCTTGAGGGGGCGGGGTAAGGGAGTGTGAGACAGCCTAGCCTAGAAATCTCCATAGGAACAATGCAGAAGT